>JAHHUM010002550.1:0-35276 GCA_036173005.1 Crenichthys baileyi
TGGGGGGTCGGAAAACTGGGGTTTGGGCCCCAGCTTTGGGGGAACAAAGGCGGCCCAAAGGGGTGGGGCCAAAAATTTGGGGGATTAAAAAAGGGAAAAAAAATAGCTTTCCCCCTGACCCCCCCAAAAAAAAATTTAAAAGATTTTTTTTTTTGGGGCCCGGTTTTTTTTTTTTTTAACCCAAAAATTTTACTCGGTTTTTTTTAAGATTCCCCTTTAATTAAAAAAAAGAGGCCGGGGTCGACCGAGCCCGGTTCCTCCCTCCTTCCAGAGAAGGCCCCCCCTTATTAAAAAAGTGAGAAAATTCCCCACCCATTCATAATTGGGGACAAAATCCCAAAGGCCCTTCGGCAATTTTTGAGGCCCCAAAAAAAGAAAGTCAAAATTTTTTGGGGTACTAGTACCTAAAAAAAGTATTAAATAAAAAAAAAGGTGGCCTTTTAACCCTCTTTAAATCCCTTTTTTGTTTAAAATGAAAAAAAAAGGGCCTTTAGGGGTTGGTTTTTTCCAAAGGGGACCTTTTTACCCTTTTTTTTTTGGGAAAAAATTTTTTGGGGGCAGATGGGGATTTTTTAAAAGGGGGTTTTTTTTCCCGAAAAAAAACTTTACAAAAAAGAGGGTTGGCAAATAGAAAAGTTTTTTAAAGAAAAGTGAAATTTTCATTTTAATTTTATCTTTGGCGGCTCGGGGGCCCCGGGAAAGGAAAAAACATGAATGTTTTAGAATTTAAAATGAGGCTAGGAAAGAACCCTTGTTTAAAAAACTTATATTTAAAAAATGTTCCCTTCCCCCCCCGATTGGGAAAAAAAAAACTGGTGGTGGGTTTGGGGGGCCAGGGGGGAGGAAACCCCGGAAAATTTGATTGGGGGAAGGGGGGGAAAAGGAAAAAGGGGGGGAATGGGGGTAAGGGGGGGGATGAAACCCCATCTGACAAGCGAGGGGGAACACAGCCGAAGGCCCTTTTAAAAAAAAGGTTTTCCGGGGGGCGATTTTGGGTTTATGAAAAACCGGATTTTGAAATTGGGAAAACCGGGTTATGCACCCGGGGGAAATCATTTTGGGCGGTAGGGCTGGGGGCCCGGGGGGGACCCCTTTTTTTCGAATTTTTTTTTTGTTTAAATCCTTTCAATCTGAAAAAAACTCACAAAGAAAAAAAAAAAAAAGGTTGGCCCAATTTTGAAAAAATTTTTTTAAAGATATGAAAAATTTCATAATTTTTAAACTTTTTGGGCCTCGGACCTGGGGGAACATGAAAGGGGTTTTTAATGAAATGAAGGGTAGGATGAAAAATTTTTTTAAAGCTTTAATTTTTTAGAGTGTCCCTTTTCCCCCCCCCAAAAAAGGTTGGGGGACATGATTTAGGCCCAAAAAGGAATACTAAGGAGAGTTTGGGGTTTAAATTGGAAAATGAAAAAAAGGGAAAAAACCGCAGGAAAAATTAAATCCAAAAGAGAAAAATTTTTTTAAAATTATTTGGGAGGAAAAAAAAGGGGGGGATAAAATTTAAAAAGCAAGGGAATAATAGAAAATGGGGGAAAGGGCCAAAAGCCGGAAAATTTTATGGATAGCCCCTTTTTTGGTGGGTGGGAAAAACTTTTTTATGAAAGTTTTTTTGGAGGCAAAATAAGGGTGAATAAAATATGCCGGGGTTTGGGTGCTGAATTTTTTTTTCAAAAATTGAGGAACGAAAAAAAGAGAAAAAGATATGCCATTTTTTTGGGGAAGCCGTGATTTTTTTTTTCAAACTTTTTAGAAAAAAGCCCAAATTTTATAGAAAATTTTCCTGTTTTTGGGAAATGGTTTATTATTTTCCCCAAAATTTGAGAAAAGAAACCAAAAAATGATGGGTATTGGCCCCTGTTTTGGGAATTTTCAAAGGGGGATCCCAACCCCCTTTATGAGAGCCCTTTGAGAGGGAGAGAAAAAGGGGATGTTCCCTGCCCCCCCTTTTTGGGAAAGCCAAATTGGGGGTAGATGCCCTTTAATAAACAGGGCCCAAGGGGGATAGATAATTTGGGGCCCGGGGTTTTTTGGAAAAAAAAGTGAAAATTTGAAAAGGTTAAAAAGTTTAGAAAAAAGGGAAAATCCAAAGGAGTTGCTAAAAGCCCAATAAAAGAAAATGCCGATGGAAAGTTAAGAAAAAAAGGTTTAAAAAAAAGATTATGAGTCGGGGGTTTAAATAATTAATGAACCCTCAGGTAAATACAAAGGGAAAAAAAAGGAAAAAATAATTTTCAAAAAAGCCCGAAAAAAGACAAGGAATAAAACCGGCCCTCCAATTAAAGGAAGGGCAAAAACGAAAAAGAAACTTCTTCCGGAAAAACATAGGGGAAACTAGAGTTTTTGGGGAGGGAAAATTTGACAAGAAAATGGGAGGGGGGCTGAGGGGAAAAAGGGCCCCCCCCAAAACAGTAAAAAAAGTCCCATCGGAAAAAAAGCCCAAATGGGTGGGGAAACACCACCCCCAAAAAAAACCCCAAATTTTTTGGGGGGAGCTCCCCTTTCCTGGGGGGAGCCTGATAAAAACATTTTTTGGAAAACAGAAAAGAACCGGGGTGGGAAAAAACTGGGCCCAAAAAATAGGAAAAAAAAAAAAAGGGGAAAAAAAAAACTTTAATTTACCCAATTTCGTGAACCGGGGCTGAGGGAGAGGGCCTTTGGGTTTGCGGCAGTAAATGGGTCTCCTTTTTTTTAAATTTAAGGAAAAGGCCAAAGAAAACTGGGCTGGCCCCGGGGGCCGCAAATTAATTTGGGCCCACTCCCAAAAAATTGGGCCCCTTTGGTTGGGAAAAAAGGGGTGGGGGGTGCCATTTCCCCCCCCCCCTTGGGAAAATGTGTTTTTTTCCCCCCCGCGATGGAAAAGGGGAGCTGGTTCCCCCCCCGGGGGAAACCCCCGCCTCTCGCCCATAGAAATGGCCTTTGGGGTAAAGGCCCCCACCAGCTTTCCCCCCCCCCAACCCAAATTTTCCCGATTTGGGAATTTAAAACCCGGGAAAAAAAAAAGGGGCTTTACCTGAAAATGGGCCCCTGAAAAATTTGGGTGGAGGGTTTAAAGCCCCCTTGAAAACGGGGGAAAACCCCCCATTTTTAAAATTTGAGGAAAACCAGATGCGGAATGGGGCTCCCCAAGCCGTTGAAAAATTTGGGGAAAAGGGGAAGAAAAAAAGGATTTTAAAAAATAGGGAAAAAAGGTTTTAAACCCATAAATAATAGAAAGGGGTTTGGGTTTTAAGCAAAGGAAAGGGAAAAGGGGTGGGGTTTAATTTTAACCCCTAAAGGAAAATTTTTAAAAAAGGGGCGGCTTTTTTGGGCTAACGGGGAAATTAAAAACCCTTTTTTTTTTCTGGGGGAAAATTTATCAGAAAACGGCCCATGCCCCTTCTTTTTCCCGAAAATTTTCCCCAAATTTTTAAACAGGCCAAATAGCGATGAGATGATTCCCCATAGAAACTGGGGAATTTTAGGGTTGGGGAAAAAAAGGAAGCCTTTTCACCCGGGAAAAAGGAAATTTTGGCCCCCGGAACCCCCCCAAAAAAAAATACGACGGAGTTTTCTTTCCGTTAAATTGGGCCCTTCTAAAAAATTGAGTTTTTTCAAAACTTTCTTTCCCTAATTCCCCCGGGTCCCAGGAAAAGATTTTTTCCCCCTTAAATTTTCAATTTCCTTTTGTTTTTAGAGTTTACAAAAAAAGGGAGCCCCAAAGGCCCCCCCTTTTCCCCCTTTTCAACTCTGGTTTAAAAAAGGGAAAAAAAAAAAAAAGAAAAAAGGATTTCAGGAAGGGGGGCCCCTTTTGGTGGGGGCTTATTTTGACATTTTAAAAACCAAATTTTTTTTAATTTTTTTTTAATTTTCAGTTTGAAGGTACTAATATTCTTAGTACGTTTTTTGCACGCTAAAACCCCCAAATTTCGAAAGTTTTAAATTTGGTTTATATCAATTAAAAATTTAAATTTAAAATCCCCCGACAGTTGAAAAAAGGGAAATTTTTTTTTTTATCATTTTTCCCCTGGCCCCTGGGGAAATTTTTGGGGAGGTGGAAAGGGGTTTTTTTAATAAATTTTTGGTTTAAATGGGGTTTTTTTTAAAATTTTTTAAAAAAAATAATTCCCCCTTTTGGGGAAAAAGGGAATGAAAAGTAAAAAAGGGTTTAAAAACAAACAAAATAGATCGAGTTATTAAAAGGATTAAAATCTCATAAACCCCTTTGATTTTTTTTCCCCAAAAATTTATCCACCAAAACCTTTTTTCCCCAACCCCCAAAAGGAAAATTGGTTAAAACCTCCGCTGAGAACCCTTTTTTTCGGGAAAAGCTACAGAAATGGGAAAAATTAAAAAGAGTCAGCCGAAACCGAACGAAAAACCCTTTGGAAGAAGGGAAAAAGAAAAACCCCTTTTCCCCCTTTTTGGAAAGGGAAAACTGGAAACGGGAAGGGCCCGGCAAATTTTGAAAAGGTGGGAAATTTTGGGAAAAGGAAGAGAAAAACCCAAGCCTTTTGAAAAGCCCCACTAAGCCGCTGGAAAAACCCGAAGGGGGGCAGCAAAAAAAAACTCATCAGTGGAAAGAAAAGGCAGCCCCCAAGCCGGGCCCCTTGGGTTTAGGGGGGTGGAATTTCAGGCTAAGGGGTGAGGGAAAGGGCCCGGGGGAAAACTGGGTGAAAAAGGAAGTCCCCCTTTTAGAAATAGGACCAAAAACCCAAGGGGCCCGAAAGTAAATTGGGAATTTTTGTTTGGCTTTGGGGGGAAACCCCATGCAGCTTGGGGACTCTGGAAAGCCTAGAGACGGGGTGAGGCCCCCCAAAAAGGAAACCCTAAAAAAAAGTTTTAGGGGGAATTTTTTTAAAAAAAATTTAAGGGAATTTGCTAAAGTTTCCCACCATCATCCCATAAAAAGATAAAACCAAATCGGGGAACACTACAGGATTTAAAGGCCCCCAAATTTTAAAAATAATTTTAAACCCTTTGGCCCTGGGGCCAAATTTTTTTTTAAGGGGGGAGCCCCATAAAATGAGAATTTTGAAAAGGGCCCCCAAGGGACACTTTTGATTAAAAAATGGGGGACCCGCCTTTCTACCCCCGACCCCAAACAGACGGGGCACCGCAAAAAGGGGAAAACGTTTTCCTACTTTATAAACAATAGGGGAAATGCAAAATTAAAATTTGCCCTTTGGGTGGCCCCAAAAAAAACCCCACCCTGTGGGGCATTTTTTTGGGGGTTTTTTGTCAACCTTTCCCCTTTCAGCAAAAAGAATTCCCCCCGACAGGAGGGCCCCCGCTGAAACTCTATATTTTAAATTTCCCTTTTTTAAAAATTTGAATAAAAGAAGCAGAAAGGGCCCCAAAAACTGGGTTTGAGATCTCCCCTTTTTAAGGGCTGGGGTGGGAAATGTTGGAAACACTTCTGAGGGGGGCCCCAAAAAACCGGAGAAACTCCGAGAGGTTGACCGGCAGCAGGGGGGGCCCGGGGGGCCCGATAAAGGGAAAACCCGGGGGGGAGGAAAAGATTTTAAAAAAGAAGGCCCGAAATTATCAGAGGGAAATTTAAAAATTTAAAACCCGCCCCCTTGGGGATTGGGAAAAAAAGAATAGAAAACCAATCAATGGAAACTCCTCCGTAGGATTAAAAGCTGAAACCCCGAAAACCAAAATGGTTAAAAATTTAAATTTGGGGGTAAATTTTTCAACCCCGAATGAAAAAGGAAAGGGGTGGGAAAAACCCCTGCAAAAGTTTTTTTAAAAAAAGCCAAAATTAATGGGGAAAAAAAAGAGAAAAGAGGTTTAATGATCATCTTACCTAGAGACCAAAAAAAGGCCAGGGTTTTAAAAAGAAAACGAACGTTTTTGGGGGGGAGGAAGGGCCAAAAAACAGGGCCCGCTACTAAACGAGAGGGAAAGAGGAAAATTTTCGACTTGGGGAAAAGGGGCGGGCGAAGTCCCCCCCAAACAGGTGATAAGGGTGACAAAGGGGGCGCCCGGAGAGAATCCCCTAAAAAGGGGTAGGGGTTTAAGGGAGGGGAAATTTTTTTAGGATGACGGTTTTTTTTAGGGAAAATAAATGGGAAAGGGGAAAATCTGGGGAAAAAAAACGAGGGCGGGTTTTCCCCCAGCGGCGGGAAGCCCGGTGAGGAGGGGAGGGTACCCCGGGGGAAAGCTTAAACCGAGAAATTGGGGGGAATTTTCCCCGGAAAGGGGGGCCCTTTTCCCCTTTTTCCCCGAAACTGGGGGAAAAGGAACAAAAAAGAGCCCTGAACCCCCAGCGCTCCTACGACGATAAGGGGGGGGAAAGGGGTTTTGGAAAAAGGGCCGTTCGAAACATTGGGGAGGAGGCCCTCCCCGGGGTCCCCCCCATGAGCCCCAAGCTGACAAGGCGAGGGGGAACACAGCCCAAAGGGCCCTTTTTTAAAAAAAAGGGGGTTTGGGAAAGGGGGATGGATGATGACTCAGGCGGGGCAATGCTGATTTTTGGAAAAGGGCCCGGGGAAAAGCACAGGGGAAAAATTTATTTTGGGCGGGGAAGACGGGGGAGGGGGAGTGTTTTTTATTCCCGAATTTTTCCCTTAAACCTCCATTTATCCATGGCATTCCCCATGTAAACAGGGGTTGGACCCAAAAAAAACTGAAAACACCTGTCATTGTAGTGTGGGAGGTTTTATGGCTAAATTTTGGACCAGCCTGGTAGACATTTTTTCATTGATTGCACATTGCAAACCAGTTTAAAAAAGAAAAAGTGGGGGAAGGTTCATTTAGCAGGGTAAAAGCCCACAGTTTTTTTGCTCAAAAATATTGAAATGCCACACAAAATTATGGGTTGGGCCCAAAACCCGAGTTAAAAAGAGGAAAAAATTTTGGGTGCGCATCCCTTTTTGTTGGCGCATCTGTTTACCAAGGGACAGCAAGTTTTTTTGGGATTGTATCAAGAGCCCACGGTATCCAAAGGGTAATGTCAGCATACCACCCGAAAAGGAAAGAAACCACATCCAACAGGATTAACTGTGGACGCAAGAGGAAGCTGTCTGAAAGGGGATGTTCAGGTGCTAACCCCCGGATTGTATCCAAAAAAAAAAAAACCACGCTGCCCCAAATCACGGCAGAATTAAATGTGCACCTAAACTCTCCTGTTTTCCACCAAAAACTGTCCGGGGGAGCTCCACAGGGTCAATATACACGGCCCGGGTGCTATAGCCAAAACCTTTGGTCACTCATGCCAATCCCCAAACGTCAGTTTCAATGGTGCAAGGAGCGCAAATTTTGGGCTGTGTGGAAAATGTGAAACATGTTCTCTGATGAGTCCCCCTTTACTGTTTTCCCCACATCCCGGAGAGTTACGGTGTGGAGAACCCCCCAAAGAAGCGTACCACCCAGACTGTTGCATGCCCAGATTGAAGACCCCGGGTGGATCAGGATGGGTTTTGGCTGTCATATCATGGCATTCCCTTGGGCCCAATACTTGTGCTAATGGGCGCGTCACTGCCAGGACTACCGAACCATTCTTGAGGACCATGTGCCCCAGTGGTTCAAACATTTTATCCTGAAGGCGGTGCCGTGTATCAGGATGACAAGCCCCAATACACACAGCAAGACTGGTGAAAGATTGGTTTTTTGATGAACTAAAAAGTGAATTTTGAACATCTCCCATGGCCTGCACAGTCACCAGATCTAAATATTATTGAGCCACTTTGGGGGTGTTTGGGAGGAGCGAGTCAGGAAAGTTTTCCTCCACCAGTATCATGTAGTGACCTGGCCACTGTCCTGCAAGAAGAATGGCTTAAAATCCCTCTGACCACTGTGCAGGACTTGTATATGTCAGTCCCAAGACGAATTGACACTGTATTGGCCGCAAAAGGAGGCCCTACACCATACTAATAAATTATCGTGGTCTAAAACCAGGTGTTTCAGTTTCATTGTCCAACCCCTGGTTATATCACCTCAAAAAATGAGGAACACTAATTCTATTATTTTTCATTTTTTGTGGAAAAACAGGACTCATTATATACAGGGTCCCAGTTAGTTAAAACATATGAAAATGGTGGTATTAATGCAATGAACTTTGAAGCCATGATCGGTGCATTTAGGACTAAATGGCTTAAAACATTCCTGCTGCAACAAAATTCAATATGGTTTCATATTCCTAATTCCGTCATTAAACAGTTGGATTTTGAGATCAGTAATGATATTTCAACATAACTTCTCACCCCATCTATCAATTCTGTGGAATAACCGGGCGATTACAGTTGGTAGGAAGTTATAAAAGACTGGTATGAAAATTGTGTCATATTTGTAAAAGATATTTTAGATTATCACAGAGATCTCTTGGATTTTTCATCTTTTGTTAGAAAATTCAATCTTAGTTGTTTTAAGGAGTTTAAGAAGATATGTAAAGCAATCCCATTAGCGTTGATTCAATTAATTAGAGATGTCATGTATTCAAAAGTAACTATTTCAATGCCCACTTTAAAAGTGAACGAATGGGCGTGGCGCTGATGGTGTAGGGGTTAAGAGTGTGACCATATGCAGAGGCTGTAGTCCTCGAAGCGGCTGGGTTTAACTACTGGATGGAAGGGTGGAACCAACATTTGTCATTGTCTTTTTTCTTGTTTCCCTGGAAATACACATTTGAAAGTATATATTTTGATGGTATGTTGGACTCTTTTGAATAACAGGCTGCTGCCTAATCCACAAACCCATGGTGCGCATCAGTGATTATTTGAGTTAGGTCTTTAGTTTGGTTGGTTTGTTTCCTTTGACAAATAGTCACCACACATAGTCTGAAAATAATCCTACAGCATTCCACTCGTGTTGGCAATTTTTGAGAGCACTGTATGCCGAGTTCTGGACCCTAAAGAACTTCCAGCAAATCGTTTATTGCCCCATTCCCATACAAGGACAAGCGATATCACTGCCTACTACTGAAAATGCTTGGGAATGGCTATGGACTACAAGTACTCTGCTGTCGCGCCGGGGCTGCTGCCATATTCTAATCTACCAGAGGTAACAAAATTACACTGTGAACTCGATGAATGATAAAACTAAAGTGTTAAAAACGGGGCGCAAAAAACCCAAAAAAAAAAAAAAATTTAAAAAAAAAAAATTAAAAAAAACCCCTTTAAAATTATAACATTAACATCTACCATGTTATCATTTTAATGACATCCAAATTCACAGATTCTAATTTTCACAGAGGCAATATTAATTACAATTTGGTTTTTACGGCACTCAATTTTACCATGTTCAGTATTTCACATCTTCAATTCATTTCATGTTAATTTTTGTCACTTTGACCCCTCATATGCTGTTGCTGTGGCAAGAAGGAGGGATAGACTGCTGAGCAATCGGATCTGGATCAGTTAGATTATGTTGTTTAAATGTAAACAAATGCCAGGGGAGGGTTTTGTTTAGCAAAAAACAATTTACACAGTCAAACATTTTATATATCATTACAATATTGGCAAAAGAAACAAAACAAATTCAGTAAAATCATTGGAAAATAATTTATTTTTTCGTACATAAATATTCGATTCAAAGACAATGATGACGTAATGTTTTAAAATTAGAAAAGCTATTACCAACTCCTACAACTAACTATTTTTAAGTTGCTAATATTACGTTCAGGCTTATATATTGTGGCTGTTTTTTGATAAACTCCGAACTCTTCAAATAAATACTCTCAAAAAAAAAACAGCCAGAACCCGGTGAGTCCCCAAAAAGAATTAAAAGATCAACGGAGGTAAACCTCTAATAAATTAATTGACAGGCATGTTTGTCTGTTATATTGTTAATATTGATTGGCCAATTTGTTGCGAGTAAAGTCGAGCAACAGCTAACAAGCTGTGTGCGCTCCTGTGGTGTTGTTAGCTTAGACCAGCTGCCCCGTGTGCGCACCAATGGCGGAGTGCGTCCGCTACTCTGGACACAGCTCTGCCCTCCTGTGCATTGGCTTGTAAATCCAATATTTTTATTAAAGGTGAGCAGAATGTAGTCTTTGCCTCACTGGGTCTGTCCGGACCACAAACATAAAGCATCTGCTCGCAGAACAACTTCAAACTCAGCCTTGTGGTGTTGTTAGCTTAGACCAGCTGCCCCGTGTGCGCACCAATGGCGGAGTGCGTCCGCTACTCTGGACACAGCTCTGCCCTCCTGTGCATTGGCTTGTAAATCCAATATTTTTATTAAAGGTGAGCAGAATGTAGTCTTTGCCTCACTGGGTCTTCAAACTCAGCCTTCTGCATGCCTAATTACGCACTCAGAGGCGCCCTGCGCAAATGAACAGAGTGGAGAAATAATCTCGTCAGGGCAGAGGCTGAGTTGACAAACCTGCTGTTGTAAATAGTCATGAAAATGGTTAACAAACTGTAACATTTCAGAAAAGCAGGAGCAGAACGAAATAAAAGGAAAACAAATCAGCAACTGGATCATTTATAATGATGATAACAATCCCTGCATATTTCTTGCAACACAGCAGACAGGATCTGTTTGCTTTCCCTCTTGTTCCACTAGGGGCATTAGCAGCCAGCCAGTAGCACATGCATTTTCCTCATTTAAATAGGGCTGTGTGCACCTGTTTTGCACCTGTTAGCCATAGCACTTGTGCGTGCCATGGGTTTCTTAGTCTTCATAAGGCTGTTTTTCACCAATTTTCTCTAACAAACCTCTAAGGCCTTCACAGAACAATTGTCTTCATAATTCAGATAATTTGCTGTCTCTATTTTACTAATCAGGTGAGATCCTAGGATAAGTGGTTGCACTACATTTTATTTAGAGGTAGGAGAAAAAGGGGTCTGAATGTAAAGCCATGTCACTCTTTTAAAATTTTTATTTGTAAGAAATGTGCAATTGCCCTTCCAGGTCACAATTCTGCACTACTGTGTTGGTCTATGACAGCGGTGTCAAACTCCAGTCCTCAAGGCCAGACGTCCTGCAACTTTTAGATTTGACCCAGTTCAACAGAGTGGCATCAAATTACTGAATGGCCTCCTCAGCAACCAATCAGCTTCTACAGAGTCCCATCTAAAGGTTGCAGGACAGCGGCCCTCGTGAAAAGTGGGTGTGGATACTTTAGCAAGGCACCGTATGTTAAAGAACAAATATGCGTTATATGACGTGGATGACAAACTCAAATAAAACTGATTGGGCACAACCTGATGCAACTCCTCTTCATATTGTCTTCAACTGACTAGAAGATCGAGTACATGTAAGAATTACTGTAATTATCTTATTTGCATTCTCTGGACTACTCGCATTAGTGCCCAGTCACACTTCACCTACAGGACCATGAGGCAATGTTGTCTGTTAACCTTCTCTGCTTGTGACTCCCCATGCTATCCCGTGTCCCTAACAGGTGTGCTCCTCACGCTACCCTGCCTCTCATCTCCATATCTCTCTCTCAATTGTATTTGAATACACACATCCACACACACACACACACACACACACACACACACGCGCACACACACACACACACACACAGAGAGAGAGAGACCTAATCAGCTGCGCTTCATGACCATGTGATGGCACAGTGTGAGCAGAGGCCCATGTGTTTTTAGTATTAATACTAATTGTGTGTGTAAACAGTTTCACATCAGCCGGCTGTATTACAGCAGCTGCCCTGCAAATCAGCACAGCCTGTGGCAGCTGATGACTGTGCGTGTTTGTGTGTTTTTGTGTGTTAGTTTGAAACATGAGCACATCCCATTTATGGCAAAGGTGTGTGAATTCATGTGACACGGCTGTTTTTATTTGATGATCGGAGACCAAGTGCTCCTTTTGCCCATGTCAGTGGTAGATAATTATTGTTTTAACAGTTGGATATGGGAGAGAAGCGACAGTAGTGGATGGGAGTGGTGTGTGTGGCTTCCACATTAAAGGACGACCCAGGTTGTTAAATTGTACTCATAAGCCAGCAGTTAAATGTTGGTTAATGATGCTCCCAGATACCCTGAAGAACAGACAGCAGAGAAACCTTTGGACTCCACAGAGTGTCCTCAGGCTAATCTCTGGTCATAAATATCGTTGGATTCATTCTGCACGTACACACAATACCACACTACAAAGAAGCTGCAGACACAAACACTCCGACATTTTATTTTATTTTGTCCACTACAGAGAGGTGATTTAGTTCTGAAGAATTAGTGCTGGTTGTTACAGTTGCCTCTGCAAAGACTTAAACATACTCTCACACAAATCCAGCATCTCCACTGCCCTGGCCACAGACGCCTCGCCATGCCTCATGATTAGCACTCCCTACTGCGCCACCTTTGTTTTTGTGCTTTGTTTGTTTGCCACTGTGCAATGATATTTCTGTGGAATCTAGCATGATTGCACCACAGGTCAGAGACACCCATCCATTACAGCAAAGAGGAGCCTTGTATTTAGACTGCCTCAGCGGCAGCTATATTTATCAGTGCGTGCCTGGCCTGGCCAGGACGCAGGCCCAGGCTCTCGGTTTCGCTGCTTAGCTTTCCCACCACATTCCAACAGGCATCATGATACACTTCAGCAACAGGACCAGAGATGAAAACCTCCACAAACCACATTTTCACTACTTTTACAAAAACATTTTTTGATTCAGTAATTATGTGGCGGGTGAAATGAGAGCAAAAGGTGAAACTGCCGTGAATTGTACAATTTCAGATCATCAAATGTGTTTTAACAAGAGAGAAAGATAGCCTGAGACAAATTCCAAATAAAGATGTCAAATAATGATTTCTTGTCCTGAGGAAAAAAAAAAAAAACTATCTAAAACTTTCTGGCTCTGTGTGAAAACATTGCCCCTACAGACCAGGGGTTCCTTTATGAACTGTGTCTGCTAACATTGTGTCAAATTATGATTAAATTGTGGGGCTATTTAAATTCTTTATTTCAGCAGCATTAAGACCTTTGAGGATACATTCTTGAGAGGCAGAGGAACTGGCCGTCCTTCATGTATAAAGAGAAAGCAGTTAAAAATGTCAGTTTGTGTTTCTTTTAATGTCTTTTAGTTTGTACGTATCAGATTAACAATATAACTGTTCCGTGGAACAAGTACTCTTCCTTGTTTGTCTTCTTAGCAGGGCGGGACAGCGAAAGTGAGAGACATGCTCAAAGTGCTACTTAAAAGCTTTTGGAGAAAACCAGTGAGATAAGGAGTGTAGTGGTTTGAAGGATCATGTTAAATTTGATTTATTCTTTTGATTAAATTTAGTTTTGTTCAGTTATTACGGTTAGTATTTTTGTAAATAGTCATTGGGTACCATTTATTGTTTCTGGTTCTCTGGATTTGTGTAAATATTGTCTATTTCTTGTATTGTTTCCCTCCTTTGGTGGTTTCTTCTTCTGTATCACTCAGGGTACACTTGGTATAAAATACATTCAGTTGCCTTTAGTGTAATTTTGATTCATTCTTCTTTCTAGAACTGGTTTAATTCAGCCACATTTGAGTGTTCTTTAGCACAAACCACCTGTTTAAGATCAAATTTCAGCACCTCAGTCACAGTTGGGTCCAAACTTGGACTAAGCCACTCTAAAACCTTGATTTTTTTATGAGCCATTCAAAAGGTGGTCATCTACAGTACTGTGCAAATATTTTAGGCAGGTGTGAAAAATGCTGTAAACAAAGAATGCTGGGCTGCACGGTGGCGCAGTTGGTAGCACTGTTGCCTTGCAGCAAGAAGGTCCTGGGTTCTGGGTCCCGGCCGGGGGTCTTTCTGCATGGAGTTTGCATGTTCTCCCCGTGCATGCATGAGTTCTCACCGGGTACTCCGGCTTCCTCCCACAGTCCAAAGACATGCCTGTTAGGTTAATTGGTCACTCTAAATTGCCCTGAAGTGTGTGAATGAGTGTGTGCATGGTTGTTTGTGTGTTGCCCTGCGATGGACTGGCAACCTGTCCAGGGTGTGCCCCGCCTCTCGCCCATAGATAGGCACCAGCTTCTCTGCGACCCACTATGGAATAAGCGGTAGAAAATGACTGACTGACTGACTGACTGACTGACAAAGAATGCTTTCAAAATTGGAAGTATCATTTATTCTGACCAAACAATAACATGCAGTGAGTGAACAAAAGAGAAATCTAAATCAAATCAATATTTGGTGTGACCACCCTTTGCCTTCAGAACAGCATCAAATCTTCTAGGTACACTTGCACACAGTTTTTGAAGGAACTCGGCTGGTAGGTTGTTCCAAACATTTTGCAGAACTAACCACAGATTTTGCCACCATGGAGCTTGAAGTTTAGAATCCTTGGACTTTCGTGCTCAATTCTCTGTTCCAATGAGCCAATGGCATTCTTGATGCTGACCGGACCATCTTGCAAAGACCCTGTAAACACTATCCACATTCTAGTGAATTTTCTTTGCATTGTAGAAGGGTCTTCATTCATTTTGAAGTTTACAACAGAGATTAGGATAACCATTAATCATGTATGGACAGTATTCATATCAATGTCCTTGAATCCAGGTGAATGTACATGGAGGACTGGCAGCAAACATCCTTCTGTCTTGGTGACAAAGTGGTGGAGCGGCGGTGAAGCATACATACTGATGCTGTGGCACGTATCTGCACCACAACCTCAAGGATTAATTGAAATGTCAGGGAGTAACACCAACCATCAATCAGAAAAGCAGTTGGATACTATGGAGACTCTTGACATAGTCATCACACTTATTTCTTAGGCAATTTTCTCTGCTGCTGTGACAGGTTATACTCCCATCCAAGCACCATTTGATCTCCTACATGTAAAATAACATGCTACTGCATCTACATCTTCTACATCATCCTGGCAACACAAGTGCAATATTGTTTGGTTATAGAATTTTAATACATATGGTATGACCAACACAGAGTTGTTACTCCAACATTTGAATTTGTTACACTATTAAGATTCTCCAGCAGTCTATGGGCGGGAGGCGGGGTACACCCTGGACAGGTCGCCAGTCCATTGCAGGGCAACACACTGCAATGGACCATGTACACACTCATTCACACACCTAAGGGAAATTTAGAGAGACCAATTAACCTAACAGGCATGTCTTTGAACTGTGGGAGGAAGCCGGAGTACCTGATGAGAACCCATGCATGCACGGGGAGAACATGCAAACTCCATGCAAAAAGACCCCCGGCCGGGACCCAGGACCTTGTTGCTGCAAGGCAACAGTGCTACCAACTGTGCCACCGTGCAGCCCAGAATTGGTCATGTTTTTATTTCAGAATCAGAATCAGAATCAGAATCAGAATCAGCTTTATTGCCAAGTTTGTACATACAAACAAGGAATTTGACTCCGGTACACTTTGCTCTTTTGGTTTTTTGTTTTTGCACTACAGAATATACATATTTAAAATGTAAAAAATACACATATATAAATAAAAAGGTGCATTTGCAACATCTGTCTGCTGTTTTTTTTTACTCTATTGAATTTCAACAGAGAAACAGCCTGGGGGGAAGAAACTGTCTCTGTGGCGGTGGTTTTTGTGAACAGCGCTCTGTAGCGTCGGCCTGAAGGCAGAACTCTAAACAGTTTTTGTGCAGGGTGTGTGGGATCTGCAGAGATTTGAGCAGCTCTTTTCCTGACCCTAGACCTGTATAAGTCCTGGATGGAGGGAAGGTCAGCCCTGATGATTCTCTCTGCAGTCCTGATTATTCGTTGCAGTCTGGACCTGTCCTGTTTTGTGGATGAACCGAACAACACGGAGATGGATGAAGACAGGACAGACTGAATGATGGCAGTGTAGAAGATGACCAGCAGCTCCTGTGGAAGGTTTGTACTTCTTGAGTTTGCCTCAGGAAGTACAGTCTCTGCTGGGCCTTCTTTCGAACAGTGTCTATGTGTGAAGACCATCTCAGGTCCTCAGAGAGGGGTGGTTCCTAAGAACCTGAAGTGATCCACAGCCGACACGGTGTTGTTGAGGATGGTGAGGGGGGTGTATGGGAGGTGGTGTTTTCCGAAAGTCCACACCATCTCCACAGTCTTGAGTGGGTTTAGCTCCAGGCAGTTCTGACTACACCAGTGTACCAGCCGATCCACCTCCTGTCTGTATGCAGACTCATCACCGTCCTGGATCAGTCCAATGACAGTGGTGTCATCTGCAAATTTCAGGAGTTTCACGGACGAGTCCGCTGAGGTGCAGTCATTTGTGTAGAGGGAGAAGAGGAGTGGGGATAGAACACACCCCTGGGGGGCACCAGTACTACAAGGAGAGAGCGAAGCTCCGAGGCTGCCATCGTCGGCGCCATCTTGATTGTGATTGTGATTATTTATTTTTTTGGTCAATGTTTTTCAGTTTAAAAGGTGAATCTTCTGCATGTACAGTTGTTCATGTGTGAGGGACTACTTTCATGTTAGCCTAAGTTTGCATTAGGGTATTTCCTGCAGCAAACAGCAAAAACAAGAAACTCAATCAGGGATGGTGAGGAGCAGAGGTGAATTAAGCAGATCTTCACTTTCACTTAAAAACATACTCGTTATGTGCAGTCATGAATTATTTCGTACGAAAACGCTAATTTTGCATTAAACTTACAGTATGCTGATTGTGCAGCTTAGGAATATTCTTACACTCGTGGGGATTTTTGATCCACCAACTGTGTTTTTTCCATTTTAGTGATGCTTGTCTGGCACAGAGAGCACATGGTAAATATAGGTCACATACACACTGGGCTCAGTGGTGCTACGAAGGATGGAGCTGCAGGTCTCTAAGCGACAACACCAATACCAAGGGAATCCCCCCTCTGCAATGCCTTGGCTGGTGTTTACACACACATGCACACACACACACACAAACACTCAGAGTTAGCACACTATGCTGCTACTAATACAGCCACAGCCATTTTAATATTTAATTGTGTTGATGGACTGCATCTGTGCTGCTCTGTGATGCAAACATTATTATACATACTAAGTGGCTTAATTGTAATTAGAGTTGAAAATTTAATTAAACTCCACAATAAAGGAGATCAGCACGTTCTTTTCCTGAGCAAATGATTTCTTCCCCTTTACTGCTTTTTAACTCCTTCAGGGCTACGGCTCAGCTCCCATCCAGATGACAATATTTCTTTTAAGAATTATGCTGACGTGAATTACCTTTTATGAAGTGTACAATAATTAGAAAGCAGCATGAAAAAACCAACTAATTTCCAATGCAGGATTTCACCAAAATACAGCATTTTTAAAAGGAAAAAGAGCAAGTGTCTCTGTGTGATAAACATCCAGGTCACTTATTGTCACGGACAGACATTACATGGCGAGTGTACAGGGAAGGGGTAACACATTAAACTCAGAGTTCCAACGTGGCCAGTTGCATTATGCTGGGTGAGCCACTTTGGACAGATTCTAAAGTGGATTCTGAAGCATTTTCATTCATTGTTTCCTTAAAGAATAACACTCATACAGAGAAATAAATCACATTGCAAGGACTTCAGCCCTTTCTCTTTGAGGCAGAATATGACTCTGATGATTAATGAGCCATGATGGATGGAACTGAGGATGCAGAGGCTAAACTCAATCTGGTACAAATCTATTTATATGTCAGTTGGACCATTTTCATTTGATCTATTTCTGCATGTTTATCATTTCTGCACGGTTTTTGATATGGGCAATATCGCTGAGGGCTGCCATTAGAACTTGACAAAAAACTAAAATGGTATTACTTGTGGCCAAAGGAGTTCTGTTGGTTTCTTTACACATCCAGTCAATCGGAAGTGCTGCCTCATATTATAAACACCATAAAATGTACAGGGGTTGGACAATGAAACTGAAACACCTGTCATTGTATTGTGGGAGGTTTCATGGCTAAATTGGACCAGCCTGGTAGCCAGTCTTCATTGATTGCACATTGCACCAGTAAGAGCAGAGTGTGAAGGTTCAATTAGCAGGGTAAGAGCATAGTTTTGCTCAAAATATTGAAATGCACACAACATTATGGGTGACATACCAGAGTTCAAAAGAGGACAAATTGTTGGTGCACGTCTTGCTGGCGCATCTGTGACCAAGACAGCAAGTCTTTGTGATGTATCAAGAGCCACAGTATCCAGGGTTATGTCAGCATACCACCAAGAAGGACGAACCACATCCAACAGGATTAACTGTGCATGGTGCAAGGAGTGCAAGGAGTGCAAATCTTGGGCTCTGGACAATGTGAAACATGTATTGTTCTCTGATGAGTCCACCTTTACTGTTTTCTCCACATCCAGGAGAGTTATGGTGTGGAGAAGCCCCAAAGAAGCGTACCACCCAGACTGTTGCATGCCCAGAGTGAAGCATGGGGGTGGATCAGTGATGGTTTGGGCTGCCATATCATGGCATTCCCTTGGCCCAATACTTGTGCTAGATGGGCGCGTCACTGCCAAGGACCACCGAACCATTTTTGAGGACCATGTGCATCCAATGGTTCAAACATTGTATCCTGAAGGTGGTGCCGTGTATCAGGATGACAATGCACCAATACACACAGCAAGACTGGTGAAAGATTGGTTTGATGAACATGAAAGTGAAGTTGAACATCTCCCATGGCCTGCACAGTCACCAGATCTAAATATTATTGAGCCACTTTGGGGTGTTTTGGAGGAGCGAGTCAGGAAACGTTTTCCTCCACCAGTATCATGTAGTGACTTGGCCACTATCCTGCAAGAAGAATGGCTTAAAATCCCTCTGACCACTGTGCAGGACTTGTATATGTCAGTCCCAAGACAAATTGACGCTGTATTGGAAGGAGGCCCTACACCATACTAATAAATTATTGTGGTCTAAAACCAGGTGTTTCAGTTTTATTGTCCAACCCCTGTATATTTTAAACTATACTTTTGACTTTAAATTATTTGACTAAAAATATTTTTTTGATTTTAAAAAAAAAGAAACCTTTTTGGGAACATAATTTGTCTCTTATTATAAGAGTCAGTAAAAATCATCTTTTCAAGCACGGTAAATATTTGACCTGCCCCCTGCTGTATTTACAGTCCTGCTACAATGACCAGCTTCATGTATACAAGCTGTTTTCAAGTGGTGGTTTTGGATGGATGCTACACAGTCCCAACTACCTGATCTTTGATTAGTATTATGAAAGAGACTTACAAAGAGCTCTTCAAGGGGGATTTTTTCTGACCTGCCTGGTGACATTCAAATAGTGTTGATCATCAGCCACGAATCAGTTAAATTCTGTCAGTCCATCACAGGTCAACAAAGAGACACACAGAACAAACAACCATGCACACACACACACACGCACACACACACTCATATGTAATGCACAGAGAAATGCGCAGAGAGACTGGTTGACCAACCAGTCATGTTTTCTGAGTGTGGGAGGAGGCCAGAGTATCCGGAGAGAACCCCAACATGCACAAGGAGAACATGTAAACCCCACACAGAAAGAGCTCAGCTCAGGATTCAAACCCAGGACCTTCTTAATAAAAGGCAACCAGGCACTCTCCAGGCAGCCGACCTTGTTGATTTCAGGAAAGAAAGTTGCCAACTGAAACCTATTTTTCCATTACATCTTATGCAAACATCTTAAACATTTATGTTAGAAATTTCATGCATTAAAATATGAATTTAGACATTAGATATGCCTAATGTTTTGCAGGTATGAGACGAAGTCTAGTTCTCTGCCACATTCTTTTAAGAATTGTGATGTCGCAATCTCCCTTGGAGAAGCATATTTAACTCTCAAACTTCTCTGTTGTCCATCTTTCATCAACAAATACACATAAACTTCCTGACTGAAGCAGACACATAGTCGACATCAAGGAAATCATGTATAATTAAAACCCAGCCCATTCACTTAAAATGATAGTTTACCAACTTCTTAAATAAATATTCTTTGTCTGCCTTTTTCCTACATCATCAGACTGTCAATATGTTTTCTTTGATTCTACTTCCTGGTTTAAAATATAGATATTCTGAAACCACATGGTGGACTAAACCTCAAGTGTACATTTACAGAATGTTTCTTGTAGGTAAAATATGTATTGGAAACCCACAAACTTGTGCAGAAAATACCAGCAGGGGAAATAAAAAGGATTTGTTTGATCTGCTGCGTCAATTCAGCAAAGCATGGTGAGACTGTGGGTCTGCTGAGGTGTTCAGGAAGTCCAGGTTGTTGTAAAAACGACCTTCAGCTTGCCTACATTTTATGGCTCTGCTGTCTTTCATCTTCAGGTTCAGGTCAGATGGCACCTCAAATCATCATTGTGATGCTGCACCTCAAGTAGTTTGGATTCCTCTCTCTGCGCCACCCTTCCTCCAGAGTCATGAGTAGTTTTACACAAGGAATGTGACAGTTGTAGACCATGTCCTGGATACATCTATGGGTTGTTGCTTTTTAAGCTATGAACATTTTACATTAGCATGCTTGGAAACAGCATTTTGTGAACAGCCAGCTTATTCAGCAATGAGCTTCATGGACGTACTGTCCTTTTGGATCATGTCAGTGTTCCACTTGTCTGCAGGGCAACTGTCAAGTCATCAGTCTACCCAATATTTTTTTAGGCCATAATATAAAATATTTATATTTTAATTCTTTTATTTCTTTTTTTATTGGTTTTATATAATATTCAAATTATCTGAGAGACTGATCAGACTGAGATCACCCTGAGCATAGTGAATCTTTATAATATACATGTTTCAGTATGAGATAAATGACCTTTTTAATGACCTTCTAATATATTGAGATGTACGCATACTGAAAGTGCAGTTGTAAAATCCTGAGATGTATGATGTTCTGGTGCATTCTGTGAGCACACTGTGATGTCTCCTACTGCTAATCATAAGGTCATGTTCCTGTTCTCATTGATGTTTTCAACACCGGCCACTGTCCCACTAGATATCCAGTTTATTTTATTTTTTATATTGAAAACGCAGAATCAACCAATCTTGATTCTACAATGGCCTCGCTAATGTTTTTGGCAATATAAGGACCAATTTCATCAGTGGGGAATCGGTATGGTTTATTTGGGTTTTCTCTGGCTTCGTCTTTCAGCCCAAACACATGCATGTTAGGTTATTAGACGATTTTAAACCAGCGTTTTTTTGTGTCTCAGTGATGAAATGGTGACCTGTTTGATGTGAACATTTTCTGCATAAACTCTGCTAAGCTTTCCAGACAAAACCTTATGTCAGATGTGTAGATAGTCCACAAAGACAAAAATTAGCCAACAATGAGAAAGACTTCTCATTTTGTCATGAATCTTTATAATGTAAATTAGTTTCCTTTGCATGGACCAGTTGCATATGCGGGAAGGTCCCATTTATTCAAGGTTGTATGTTGAGATTTTGGAGAGACATATGCTACAATGAATGTGATATCATTTCCCAGTCTGATGTTTTTTAGCAGGACTTCATTCTAAAAATGCTCCAACAGCATAACTTCATGAGCTGGGTTTCTGTTGGTGATTGTGATATACTTTTAGAAAATTATGCACATATTTACAAAACATGAAGATGTGTTTCTTATTGAAAACGTATGAATCACCACCATGAGGTGAATTAGTTAATGACTAAGTGCTAAACAATTCAAGTCATGTTTTCAGAAATCATGCAAAACTGCTAGGGAAAAAAAAAAAAAGAAATAAATAAAACTGCTAGGGAGACCAATTAACGTAGGTCTATAAATAATGGCTGGTAAATCACAATGAGCAAACCATCATCGTCGTCTTCCGCTTTATCCTTGATGGGGTCACAGGGGCAGCAGCCTCAGTAGAGACACCCAGACTTCCCTCTCCCCAGACACCTCCTCCGGCTCCTCCGGGGGCAGCCCAAGATGTTCCCAGGCAGCCGAGAGACATAGTCCCTCCAGCATGTCCTGGGCCATCCCCTGGGCCTCCTCCCAGTGGGACGTGCCCTAAACACCTCCTGAGGGAGGCATCGCGTACAGATGCCCGAGCTACCTCATCTGGCTCCTCTCGATGTGGAGGAGCAGCAGCTCCACTCCGAGCCCCTCCGGGATGGCCGAGCTCCTCACCCTATCGCCACCCGCCACCCTGCGAGGAAGCTCATTTCAGCCGCTTGTATCCAGTTTCTTGTTCTTTCGGTCATGACCCAAAGCTCATGGCCATACGTGAGGGTAGGAACGTAGACCGACCAGTAAATCAAGAGCTTCGCTTTTCGGCTCAGCTCTGTCTTCACCACAACGGACTGGCACAGCGTCCCCATTACTGCGGCAGCCACACCGATCCATCTGTCGATCTACCACTCCATTCTCAGCTCATTCGTGAAGAAGATCCCAAGATACTTGAACTTCTCCACTTGAGGCAGGAACTCCCTTCCAACCTGCAGAGGACAAGCCACCCTTTTCCGGTCGAGAACCATGCCCTCGGACTTGGAGGAGCTGATCGTCATCCCAGCCACTTCACACTCGGCTGCGAACCGCCTCAGTGCATGCTGTAGGTCTTGGCTAGAGGGGGCCAGCAGGACCACTTCATCTGCAAAAAGAAGAGACGAAATCCACTGGTCCCCAAACCAGACCCCCTCCGGCCCTTGGCTGCGCCTAGAAATCCTGTGAAATTACAATAGTCCAGCCTTGAGGTAACAAATGCATGAACTAGTTTTTCAGCATCACTCCTGGATAGGATATTTCTAATTTTGGCAATGTTCCGGAGGTGAAAGAAGGAAATCCTAGAAACCTGTTTAATATGGGATTTAAATGATATGTCCTGATCAAAAATAACACCTAGGTTTTTTCCTTTATTACCAGAGATCAATTTAATGCCATCCACATTAATTGATTGACTAAGTAGTTTCTTTCTCAAAGATTTTGGTCCGAGGACGACAGCTTCTGTCATGTTTGAATTTAGAAGCACAACATTTAAATTCATCCAAGTTTTTATGTTTTCAAGACATGCTTGTAGTCTTTCTAACATGAGATATTACTTTTGACTTATTTTGGTATGACGCAGTCAGCTAACGCTTCATGATACCAAAAAGACGTAATTTCCTCAATGTACCAGAGAAAATAATTCCGAAACAGCAATAATAAACTGCATTCAATGCTGGAACTTCTGGTGTTATAATGCGCTAAGAACAAGCTGCAAGAACAGAGGGTTTTATTTTGCTTTGAAGCCGTGGGAGAGAGAACACATTTCTCTGTTCTTGCAGAGTATGTACTGGCCTTAAAACTTGATAAAATCCAACTCAGGACTTTGGCTGGGCCACTCCACTATCTTAACATAACTTTCAGTTAGAAATATTAAATGTTAAATATTTTTTTAAATAAAAAATTTGCCAGAGATATGAATAGTTTGAGCTTAGGTGTTGACATTAGTTCTTGAATTAGTCACAAATGCAGAGGTATGTTGTCTGGTTGCTGAAAAATAAGTGAAACTTTTCCAGGTGATCTGAATACTCAACAGTGGAGGTCAATGGAACATTTCTCTCTGTTAGACCTTGAGCAATTTTTTCAAGCTGCAATGTTAACAAACACAGACATCTTTAATAAACGGGAAGCTGATGATTGTTTATTTTATTCCATGGTTTTATCCCTTTCAGAGGTTAAGAAAAAAAGGTTTTAGTGAATGTTCTTAGAGTTCTAAATTTAAAATGTGTTCCTCAGTTTTTCTGTTGCTTCATGCGTTAATGGGTAAATAACAATGTGTCGTTGTTTATGGGCCGAAGCAGCTTGTCTTCATGGAGGTTTTTGATTCAAGTCTCTGAGACATGAGCAGCAGTTGGTGGAAGGCTTTTATTCGATTGTGGCCAAAAGTCTGGATATCATCAGGCCTGCTACATGCTCTGTAAACAGAGTGGGCATTGAATACATTAGCCCCCACATTGATTTGAATCATTCCTTCCAAACACCGCCTCTCTAGCTTTTGTTCTGCTCCACAAACTGAACTTCCGCCTTTGCTCTTTAATCTTCTCCTCTTGTTCTCTCTGTGTCAGTCATCCTCAGTCCTTTTCAGTTCTTAGAAACACTTAAAGATAACGACTGCTCGCGGTGTCAATTTAAATGAAGTTGATGACAAAAGGATTCCTGGAAGGTTTGGATGTAACCGATGAGGGCACTCGAACACAGAGGTCCTGGTTGTTTGATGAAGTCCAGGCTGATTGCTTCTCAGCCTAACTGCGGGAGTCTGTTATGAAAATGAATGGAATACCCATCATAGACACTTATTCTGCAAAAAGACAGAAAATAAAGTTATCTGTCTCCACAGGGAAGAACAGTCTCAGATTCCCTCCACTCATAATACAGAGAAAATACATTTGGAAACACGCAGCAGAGAAAGAAGGCCAGTGAAGCCCACTGCAAAATGACAAACCAAGAGCTTACTCCTGCTTTGAGTCACTTTTCCTCATCATCTGCTAAAACTGGGGAGCGTTTGCTATTAACTCTGGAAACAGAGCAGGCTGACAAGGGTATTGCACCCCGAAACAGAAAGCGAGACAGACTGCAGGTCTCTTTATTTATTTATGTATCAATCCAAAGCTGTGTTGATTTGTTACCCTGGCTCAGCTTCATATTCATCCATATGAAGGTGTGTCAATTTATGTGTAAATTTAAGTGCCTGTTGCCTTGTGTGTGTGTGTGTGGTATGTGTGTGTGTGTGTGTGTGTGTGTGTGTGTGTGTGGGTGGGGTGGTGTTTGGCCAGTGGTTGGTGCTTGGCAGGCTGTCCTGTCGCCTCCGCTCCATTCTGATCAGCACCAACAGACCCAGTTAGTTCTGAGCTGAGAGTGCAAAAGCATGTCAAGCAACATACAGCTGTTTACACACCAGGCCACAAACACTCCGCACCGACTCGCCTCGCCCGTGATAAATAATACACACACCACCAGACGGCCACTGCTATATGTATGTGTGTGTGTGGGGAGGGGGCTGTGAGATTTGACAGGAAATATAAATAAGGAGACACTGAACGTCTTTAGCTATTTATTTTTATACATCATAAATTTATGCTCTAAAGCTACAGTCCAGATTATTTATAAGACATTTTTCTCATGAAATGGATGAATTACAGGGTTAAAATGACTTAAAATCAGTTAGAACCCTACAAAACATTCTGTTTTTGGTTATGTGAAAGACCTTATACCACTTAAATTAGAATTCAAACCAGTAGGAATATGTACATTAAACAACTACTGGTTTGTCACAAAGTTGAGATTGAGTAAATGCAAAAAATCAAGGCAAACATAATGAATACAACAATGTGTTTGTTAATAATTTCACTGTGTTGGGATTATGAATATATAAATATTTAATATTAATACTTTAATATTTTATTAAATAATATTTTGGTCTGTTAAGGGTTGCCCTGTGAATACCAGCCCAATAAGGTGGTGGTATTAGGACAAAATTGAAAGGGATGAGCCAAGCTCTGGCATTATTGAAGAGCAAAACTCTGTTCACACACAGAATGAATTTACACAATTACTTAAATTACAAGAATTTATTAACAAAAACAACCCAACTAAACTACCAAACAAAATGAAAGAATAAGGAAGACCAAAGGACTATGAACAATATAAACAAGTTAATCAAAGATGGTTGAAAACCATGGCCGACAGAGTGATGCAACATTATCATGCAATATTATTTATGCTTGAGAACCAAGGATTATCTTAAAGAATCTGGAAATGAAGTTAAGTTAGTCTTGGAATCAACTTAGGCAATAACTGGTATACCTTCAAACAACCATTCACAAAGAAAGATCAGATAAAACATTATTTTAATAAAATAACATTTTAAAGAATGATTTGCTGAATAAAACCAACCTTCTGGATGACCAATTCTCAACGGTGTTTAATTAGCTGCCTTTATTTAATAAAACAATATTTAAAGAAATATTAAGGAAATAGTAAAAGAATACTTAAGAAAATATTATTTTGAATAAGAACCAAATCTTTCTGGATAAATGGGGCTTAATGGTGTTTACTTAGTTATCAAGTTTAGTAAAATAATATTTAGAGAAATATTATTAATATTTTTTTGTTACTATAAATGAGTCAACTCCTACTAATTATTTAAATTTTCACATTCCTCGAAATAGTGGGCGAGGAGGAGGAGTAGCAACCATCTTTCAGTCCGATTTATTGACTAGTCCCAGACCAATCAATAGCTACAATTCTTTTGAATATTTAATCCTCAGTTTTCCTCATCCAAATTACAAAGCACTAAAACCACTTCTGTTTGTTGTTTTGTACCATACACCAGGCCCTTACTCTCAATTTTTAGATCAGTTTTCAGACCTTTTATCTGATTTAGTGTTAAATACAGATAAGGTTATTATAGTGGGGGATTTTAACATTCATGTTGACACTGAAAGTGATAGCTTAAATATAGCCTTTAATGCTATCTTAGACTCAATTGGCTTTGCTCAAAACATTAAAAAACCTACCCACCTTTGTCTTCATTCTCTGGACCTTGTGCTGATATATGGCATTGAGTGTACAGACATAACAATATTTTCTCATAACCCTGTCCTGTCTGACCATTTTTTAATAACCTTTGAGTTTAATTTAACCGAGTACTCCACACCTGAAAGAAAATTTCATTATAGTAGATCATTATCAGACAATGCTGTAACAACCTTTAAAAAATCTGTTCCACTTTTGATTTCCTCATTATCACTGAAAAACACAGTGGAGGGCAATAATTCTGTTTCTGCCCCTTCACAAATTAATTCTCTTGTTCATAGTGTTACTTCATCATTGTGTGGTGCATTAGACAATGCAGCCCCCTTGAAAAAGAAGGTAATTATTCATAGGAGGCAGGCTCCCTGGTGTAATTCAGAGCTGCGTACTTTAAAGCACAATGTTAGAAAATTGGAGAGAAAATGGCGCTCTACACACCTAGAAGATTCCTACTTAATCTGGAAAAATAGCCTACTGTTGTATAAAAAGACACTTCGCCAAGCCAGAACAGCTTATTTCTCATCATTAATAGAAAAGAACAAGAATAATCCTAGGTTTCTCTTTAGTACAGTTGCTAAACTTACACAGAGTCATAGCTCTGTTGAGCCATCCATTACCATAGCTCTTAGCAGTCATGACTTTATGGGATTCTTTTTAAATAAAATTGATTCTATTAAAAAGAAAATCTTTGATATACTCCCGAAGATGATTACTTCATCCTCAGCAAGTGAGACAACATTTGAAGTAACTGTAGAACCTGATCTGTGTTTGGACTGCTTTGATCCTGTGGAGCTTCCTGAGTTATCACAAATATTAGCTTCATCTAAACCTTCAACTTGTATGTTAGACCCAATCCCAACCAAATTATTTAAGGAAGTGTTCCCTCTGATTACCAGCCCCATTGTAGATATGATTAATTTATCTTTAGTAAATGGATATGTACCACAAGCTTTTAAGGTAGCTGTAATTAAACCTTTGCTTAAGAAACCTTCACTTGATCGAGACGACTTAATAAATTACAGACCTATATCCATTCTATATCTTCCATTCTTATCTAAAATTCTTGAGAAAATAGTTGCTAATCAAATGTGTGAGCATTTACACAGCAATGACCTGTTTGAAGAGTTTCAGTCAGGCTTCCGAGCTCATCATAGCACTGAAACAGCTCTGCTGAAAGTCACTAATGATATTCTTCTAGCCTCAGATAATGGATGTTAGATCTCAGTGCTGCATTTGATACAGTCGATCACAATATTCGCTTAGAAAGGCTGGAATATGCTGTAGGGCCAATTCTCTTTACTATATATATGCTTCCAATAGGTCAAATTATCAGGCAGCATAGAATAAATTTTCAGTGTTACACTGATGATACTCAGCTTTACTTATCCATAAATCCTGATGAGCCCAACCAGTTAGATAGACTACAAGCATGTCTTGAAAAAATAAAAACTTGGATGACCTTAAATTTTCTGCTTCTAAATTCAGACAAGACAGAAGTTGTCGTCTTTGGACCGGAGTCTTTAAAAAAGAAACTGCTTAGTCAATCACTTAATCTGGATGGCATTAAATTGACCTCCAGTAATAAAAAAAACCTCGGTGTTACTTTTGACCAGGACATGTCATTTAAATCCCATATTAAACAGGTTCTAGGATTTCCTTCTTTTATCTCCGGAACATTGCCAAAATTAGAAATATCCCTGTCCAGAAGTGACACTGAAAAACTAGTCCATGCATTTGTTACTTCAAGGCTGGACTATTGTAATTCGTCACTATCAGGATGTCCACAAAATGCAGTTAAAAGCCTTCAGCTGATTCAAAATGCTGCAGCAAGGTCTGATGAAATTAAAAAGAGGATCATATTTCCCTACTTTAGCTTCCCTTCATTGGGCCCCCTTTTAAATCCAAATAGAATTTTAAAAATTCTCCTTCTACATATAAAGCCCTTAATGATCTAGCTCCATCATACATCAGAGATCTGATTGTTCCATACTTCCTAACAGAGCACTTCGTTCTCAGACTGCAGGTTTACTGGTGGTTCCTAGAGTCTCTAGAAGTAGAATGGAGGCAGATCCTTTAGTTATCAGCCCCCCCCTTTGGGGAACCAGCTCCATTTTAGTCCGGCGGCAACACCCTGTCTACTTTTAAGGCTAGGCTTAAACTTTCCTTTTTGATAAAGCTTATAGTTAGAGTGGCTTAGGTTATCCCGAGCTATCTCTGTAGTTATGCTGCTTTAGGCTTAGGCTGCTGGAGGACATAATGACCACTTTCACTCTCTTTGCTACATTCTCCTACTACTCTACAATGTTTCATTATTTGCTGTTGTTTCAGCTTTTAACTTTATGTTCTCTCTTTTCTCTTCCTAGAAGCTACACCTGGCCTGACTCTGTGTCTACCTGTGACACCTTCCTGGAGGGGGGCATCGTCTAAGCTTCTGCTGCCAACAACTTAATGCTCACCTTCTTCCGGTGATAAACTTGGCCCTGTCTTTCAGTGTTTAACCCTGTCTCTCCTAGACATAGCTACTGGGTGAGCTTCTACTGTGACTAACTGTATGTGCTCTCTTTCGGACTCTAACCTTGAAAACTGGCTCAGAGTTCACTGACTCGATGCAATCTGCTGGGTTTCCTTAGATAGAAAGCTTTTTAACCAATTTGAGTAATAAACTGAATCCAACTGAACTGTTTGATAGTTAGGATTAATTGGAATATATGGAGCTGACTTGAAATCTGAATGATTTGATTGAAATTACTTTGTAAAATGCCTTGAGATGACGTGTTGTGAATTGCCGCTACATAAATAAAACTGAATTGAACTGAATTGAATGTAGCCAGTTTCTGTTAATTAATCATGTTAACCAGCTAGTTGTAGTTATACTGCAGCTAGCTAAGTGTGAGCACGATGGGTCTTCATGGGTTTAAACATGTCTATTTCAGTCTGCCTAATTCAGCTTTTTGAAAATATTCAGCACAGTTTGAAATATCAAAGTTTCTCATTTTCTAAATTTTTTGGTGGTTTCTGAACCTAAAATGCTTTCCAATGAGACCAAATGTTTGTAGAGTGGAGGATCCAACAGACAGAGAGCCAGACAGAAAATAGTCTTTCTACTTGCTGCTGTGTCCACAATCTTTAAATGCTTTTAATTCCATTTACTAAACTATCTCATCTGGAAAACTTTTTTTTTTTTCTGTGCGAGAGACGGCAGCCTAAATGGTGATATTATCAGTAAGGAAAAATGTGATTGTGAAGATGAGTAATTATTTCATATTTTTCAGTTAAACCACACGAGACTGACTTCAATGAACTGCTGAAAGATGCTACAAACACAGGATCACCAAGGTAACAAGATGTCATTTTCTGTGTCCTGCAACATAATGAGAGCTGAATCGAGATGTTTGAACAACAATGATAGTATTTTAAATTTTCTTTCCATTATATCCTTCAAAGCTTTTTTCGTTATGATTTCGTTATGATTTGCAGCTGTGAGCAATTGTTTCTGAGGACTCTGAACTGTTGCTCTATTGTGTTTTCAGGGAGGTCAGCAGATGTGGTGGTCGATATCAAAGGGAGCTGCTGTTGATGCTAACGATGAACCCTCATTAGGACTTAGCAAATTTCCAAATTAATAACATTGTTATTGGTGCATATGTAATGACTAAACAGTATAAATGGTAGGCAAAGTACTTCTTCATAAAAACCTGTTTTACTTTTTACATAATATTGTACAATAAAATGTTTGGTTATTTGTTTTTGCACAACTGACACACACTTATTTTGTCATCGAATTCAATTCAAATTCAAAAAGACTTTATTAATCCAGAAGGGAAATTAAATGTTGTTGTAGCTCATGTTATACAGTTTTCTTCAGAGAGCCGTTGTAGATGCTGATGGCTGTGGGCAGGAGGGATCTCCTGTAGCGGTCTGTCTTACAGCACATCTGAAGAAGCCTCTGACTAAGGACTTTCTGTTGTTGTACAACAGTCTCGTGAAGAGGATGCTGAGGGTTCTCCATAATGTTCTTTATTTTATGAAGAATCATTCGTTACACAATGATCTCTAGAGGTTCCAGAGGAGTCCCCAGAACAGAGCCAGCTGTCTTTATCAGCTTGTTGAGCTTTTTTAAGTCCCTGGTTCTGATGCTGCTACCCCAACAGATGATGGCAGATCACACTCCCTACAACAGACTTATAGAAGATATGCAGCATCTTGCTGCAAACACTGAGGACCTAAGCTTCCTCAAGTAGTACAGTCTGCTCTGTCCCTTCTTGTAGACAGCTCCACAGCTTCTCCATCTCCACTCCAGTCTGTTGTCCAGGTGAACACCGAGGTATTTATACTCCTCCACCACCTCCACTCAGAAACAGTTTTATTTAAATTAACATTTTAATCAATTACTATTTTACAATAGTTCTTAGGCTAAATGCACAATCAACTGGGTTATAGATGTACGTGCTTAGTTCACATGAAAAACAAAAAATGAAATATAGAATAATTATGATTTCTACAGAAAAGAAAAAAATCATCCCAGGTCATTAGTCAAAGTATACAGCCCAAGATTTTTCTCCAAGTCATTTAAAACCACTTGTAATAATTTAGGTCAGGTCTGCCATACAGCTCATTTTCCATCTGATACCAAGCACAGAGAACAGTGAGTGAATGACATCTGCAACACGGGGTTGTTTGTGACTATAGGAGTAAATCCTGGAAACAGTAATATCACATGCTTTGTTGAAGGATGTTGATCTGAAAGTAAATTGGAGCAGAACTCTTAACCACAGGAATCTTTAAGTGTGTAGGAAGACAACGTATAGCATTCCCATGCCAGCATGTAGAGAAAAACATCAGAAAGACCTTTAAAATTGGTGATATTATTCCTGCTTCAGTTTTGTGCATAATGTTATTATAAATCAATGTATACATGCTCATATTGATCAGTGTACTGCATAAACAATTATTGTTATCAATAAATATGAACTGTCGTCTATATGTAATCTACGATGTGTATGCAATTTTGTCTCCCTCTAAAATTTAGAACAATGATAAATTTCCCTGCCAATGCTAATTAAATAATGCTCAGTAATGCTCAGTAAGATAAAATGCTCAGTCAGTGAAGTAATCAGTGCACATTATTGGTCAATCATTTCTGAAGGTCGCTGGGGAAATGAGTAAATAGTTGTTTTTTGCGTTCTGTCCCAACAGCAGCCACTCAAACTTACTGACAGCTCTGAGATGTTTGGAACTATTGAGGGGCTACGTGAACCAAATGACCGTATGTCGGCTAGTTCAGAGAGTGTCATAACTCTCTTTGTATACGGCACTGATGGCGTTGTGCGTGGTTTGCTATCTACCTCTGCTCCAGCTGCTGATTGTTTTTCTGTTCTGTCTGACGGTCCAATCAACTATATGACAATATAATAGACAATCGTAGACACCACCATCTCTCCTATTCTCCATACCCTCTTATCTGCGGTGTCCTCTACTCACCTTGCTTCGTAGTATTTGTAGCACAGAAGATGTAGCAAGAGAGTCAAATGACTTGTGAAAGTTTGTGCTCATCTGGTTTCTTCCTCTGACTGCGTTCTCAATGAGTTTAGGATTCCCCGAGAATTTAGCCATCACAATGTGCTGTACACTTCCCTGCTGTTGGCACACATAGATCTGCAGACGGGGCCGTGTGCAGAACAATCTCTGCTCACTTGGCCATGTCACTCAGGAGACTGACTAGCATTCCTTCTGCATGGTTTTGTTTAATACCAGATCCCAGATCCCTTTTAAATAAAAATTTTATACTGAATGCTCCCCCCCCTTCTGGATTTCCTTTTTTTTTATGGAAACGTGTCTGAAACCAGTTGACCTTGAAGCTCCTTCTCCAGCAAGTAGGCCACTGCCAGCATCATATCCCGGCACCTGCTATAGCTGGACTGGACACCCAATTTTGTCCTGATGATTTTCTTTCCTCTTTTTATGAGACTTGCTGTGAGATCCTGGATGCCATTGCTCCCATTAGGTTTAACAAACACAGAGCTGAGCCCTGGATAAGTGATGTCACCCATGCAGACAATGCAGAAAAGCTGAACGACAATGGATGAAAGAAAAATTGCATGTATCTCTGGAAGTACTCAGAGACAGATTTGCTCAGTACCAGAGATCTGTTAAAGAGGTAAAATCTCACTTTTTATCCAATATAATCTGCAACCACAGTCATCGTCCCAGGGTGTTATTTAACTCAGTTAACTCTTTTATTAATCCTCCAATCTCTGTTCTGATCAATGAATCAGTTACTTTGTGTGACAATTTTCTTTGAATATTTTACTATAATGTAACATTTATAAGACAGGTTTCTCCTGTTTCAGCTGTTTTTGAACAGTTTAAACTAGTTTCCTTTTCTTATCTCAAATAATTTATTCGACATTTGATACCTAGTAACGTCCCTCTTGACTCAAGTTTTTTACTACTGTTTGTCCTGCCCTTGTAATTTTTATTAACTTCTGTCTTAGCTCAAAAACTGTGCCAGTTGCTTTTAAACCTTTCAAAAAACTCCAACTTGGCTCATCACTTTTAATCTATCTTTAGACCTATCTCTCATTTACCTTTGCTTTTCAAAGCTTTACAAAAAATCATATTTAAAACTGCAACCATTATTAGAATCAATGAAACATTTCACTCGGGCTTTAGATCACACATAGCACTGATACCACCCTGTTCACCTGTTAAGCCCTGATGGGTGTTAGAACAATTTCCAGCTGAAATTACATAACTCAAATAAAGTATAAATAAAGTATAGCTCAACAGTTATGAAATCTAAATGCAAACGTTTGGTATATATATAAAGGTAAGACATAAAAGAATATTTTTTCCAGTGGAACCACTATTGCAACTGTTACTATGTCTGATTTGTGATTAAACAAAGAAAAAATAAAAAATTTTGAGCCTCACCAAAGCTTTTCCTAAATGAATATTGCAAAATACCATGAAAATCCTTTTGGAAACCTAGGCGAAGCCTCAGATTGTATTCATCACCATCTTGATTATAACTGCAGAAAATTTGGACTGAATCAGTTGAAGGATATTTGTTTCACGTTTTAGTGGGCAATATGCCAGGCGGAGCTGGGATATCAGCACAATTTAGCCAAATATACCAAAACTGTGCCAATTGGGTTTTTCCATCTCATAAAAGTGAATCTGGTCAAATAAAACTGCTCCTCCTTCTGCATATGACATAGCCTATTGTCATGACATTTACTCTGTGAATCATCAAAATGTATATATAAATGATGATGGGATGCACCCCCCCTCCACACACACATACATACTGCTCCTTGTCCTTATTTTTATCCCTCCACAGTATTTTTACATATTGTGGTTTTGGAAACCTAAGTCAAATTAATTGTTTGTGACACAAATTTGGCCAATAAAGTTGATAGTGAATCTGATTCTGAATCAAACTCAAAACAAACAAGCCTTCAATCAGTTCCACAAAAACAGACATGCAGCCTCTTTGTTCTGGAGAAGGGGTGGCTGATTGTTGTTCACAGATGTCCTACACAACATATCCTGCAAGAATACTTTCAAACGTAAAATAACAAAAACATCGTTGAAATAACAGACATGTAATGTAAATCTGCTGGAAATAAAAAGTAACACCGTAACTTACATGCCCCCTGTCCCCTGAAGGAAATCTTTATCATCCTTTTCCTCATCCTAATCGATCCAGCTACCCAACAACTATTCCATTTAGATGTCACTGGTACACCTAATACCGTCCAAAACTTCCAAAGAAGTCATTTTCTCGTCTGTGCCATTATAAGTGCTCGATTATCTAGAAATAAACACCTCCTGAAGGTAACGGAGCATAGCGCAAGCTACCTGCAGAGGTCTGTGATCTTACGCAGCCGTAGCTCATCTGATATGCATGCAAATTAAGTCACGGGAGAAGGTGCTACAAGGAAGGACTATACATTGTTAGGAAGGTGAGTTTCTCTAGTTTTTGATGATACCAGACATGGGAGGTTGCTTCAAAAAAGGAGTATTTTCAAGTAGGGGTCTCTGCTGTAAATGAAGGGTGGGGTGATGTTTCTTGAGTGTGGGTGGAGTTTGAGAAATTGAGATTGAATTTACTTACAGAAAATAAATTTTCATACATGATCTGTAAATATAAGATCATGGTCGTAAGAAATAGTTGAATGATATTTCTGTGAGATTTGGAGCTCTTTAGACATTATAGTTTCAAAATAATTGTTGTTACTATTGTTTTTCTTAATATTGTTACAGCTCCTGTTGATAATAGTTTTGGTGTAGAATGGCTGATGCCTGGAGTGGCCACGACAGCATAGCTATAGGCGCATGTAGCTGCCGAAAGCATGGGGTCACACCGCATAAGGCTAGCTTGGTCCACTAGTCTGCAGTCTAACAGATCTACAGTTTTATTTTCAACATACAATTTCTAACATTATTGAACATCAGACTTTGCACTACTAAAACAATGGACATTTTCAGCTGATTTCTTTGCATTTTCATATTGTGTGCTGTTTGTATTCAGGCACTGGGCATGGAACCATCTATCACAGTCACATTGGATCTGTTAAAGTATAAAACCAAAAGCATACATGTCTACACAGTAATATTCCTTTCCTGTTACACCATAGGGTGTTTACTTGCTTTTTGCAATTTTATTCCCCACAGTTGATGCCTACCCAGAGTTACTGCTTATATCTATTTTACAAGTACACACTAACAATGACGATTCTCAAGGTATCATCCATTTTTACCACTGGGTCACATGACCTAAAATTTATTTAAAAAATCACAAATTTTAATTCAAAAATTCCCAAAAAAAAAAAGAGAAAATGCATTCAAATCAAATAAAAGGAGTGTGTCTCATCTGTGTAATCTAGTAGAATAAATTTGGCTTTTTTTGTGTCACGGTTCCCCAAATCGTGACCTAAAAATTATTAAACTGTTAGAAAACTTAAAATAAAA
>JAHHUM010002551.1:0-34238 GCA_036173005.1 Crenichthys baileyi
GGGGTTGTTAGGTATTTTTTGGAGAAACTGTGTTTTGTTTGCTGGACCTGTTGCAATTAGCCAGCATTGCATGTTTTTTTCAAAAAGCAACTGCAATCTTTGAAATAAAAAACACACTACAAAAAAAAGAAGGGGATAAATAAATGGAGACTTTCAGACATGAGAGAGCATTAGAGAGTCAAAACAGTCTAATTCAGCATTTTACAAAAACATTACGTATTCTCTGCAGAGTGAGACTAATCCTGTCAGCTCAGGGCGAGAGCAGTACCTGCACATTAAGGCCAAGTGCCTGCTCATTTCCCCGCACAATAAAAGACAGACATCTTCCCAAGTGAACACCATCAGGCACATTTTTAATATTCTCGCCATGAGGAGGTACCTTCATAAGGAGCATCAGCATCTCTGAGCGTGTGGCTGTCCTGGGAAATGAAGCTCCACTGAGCTGAAGGTAATGACCATATCGCCCGCAGCTCTTCAAGAGAAGGCACGAGTGTTGCCGGAGGCCACTGTCAGGAGAGGAGGGCAGTGTGCAAAATTTGTCAAGGCTCTTGTTTAAGAGTCGCTTTGAGATCCATATCCTACTTTCCAAACTAAACTATTAGAGTTAGGCATATCATACTTATAACAATGGCTGCTATAACAAAGCTCTGATGTGTTCTTTGTGAAATTATCATTAAATGACAACAGCTGGGGGCATGCTTCACTTTATAAATTATACCTAATGATTCTCTCAAATTTTTAACATAGCTTTCTGACTTCCTGACCCGTAATTTGTAGCTTTCTTTGAAATGTTTAATTGTGGCAGTGAAAACATATTTGCGATCAACACTATTATAATGTTTGTGGCATGTTTCTATCATTAAACAGAACAATATCCCTAAAGTCAGAGTGAAATACATGCTAGAAAAGAAGTTAGGCTATGGGCCCGTGGTACAGGATAAATAATGCCCTTGGCTTTCACCACTTTGTCTCAAAGCCACAGATCACAGCCTGCAGACCCCATGGCCATGCAAACACCACCGGGCAGGGGCATTACTAAATGACCAATTGTTCCTATGAGATATTGCATTCTCCCTTGGTATATGCTGCTGTAACAGAAATGCTATATTTCATTTTTGTCACTCTGTTAATGTAGTATTGCACAAAATTCAGTGTGTGGTTTATTCTGTGTATTTGAGCATCCCTCTTGAAATGCTTTTGGCTTACTGAGGTATTTGAGTGAATAACCTCATGTGGTTTCTTTGACATCAAATTGAGCGTTTGCAGAATTGTGATAAAACCTAAAACTGGTAAAAGCAGTATTTTAAAGCGTGTTTTTACTATGTGAAACAAAACTTTCTTTCACAGAGCCTAATTTTCCTTAACCTTTTATTTAACTCTGCCTGTCAGTGGGGTGGGTGCATTTCCTCTGTGAGGTCTCAAATTGGGCTGGTTAAGAAAACTAGGACCATTGACACAAAGAGGTTCCTTTTTTTAACATTTAGTGGCACTAGTGGCCTTTATTCAGTTAATCAGACATGAAAGGGGTCAGAGAGAGAAGGAGGGAGACATGCAGCAAAGGTCCTAGGGTTGGGGGTTGGCTGTGTCAAGGTCAAACAGCCTCTGTATGTGGGATGCCCACTCTATGCTACGCCACATTTCACCCAAAGAATGTTCTACTGCAAGACTGTTGGTTCCCTTTCAGTGATCTGGGGACACGGATCTCCACCATCTCTTCATGTTTTGGGATTCTTTTTTAAAGTGATGATGGTTTAAAAGCTAAATGAATTCACTCTAAAGTGTAACAAGAACGGATGCAAATTTTAGTCTTGTTCCTCATGGCCTTAACACGATGGTAACTGTTATCAAGTTTTTCAGCTGTTTGCAGATTTATAAATAGCATCAGTTTTGTTTGGCATGGCCAAGAACACCTATCATAGGTTACATTTACACGGCAGAAAATTTTTACAGAAACTAGGATCTTATTTTCATTGGTGGTTCCAGGTCCGAATCAGATTGCAAGGGTAGAAAATTACCCCAGAAGACAGTCCTGGTAGTCCTTTACCTTAACCAGGGGTGTAGTTTTGTTGCGGTAAGATGACAAAAGTTTTTAGTGGTTGAATTTTCACAGTATCTTGTTTGAGTCATCTTCTAGTTTAAGTTCTTCAGCAGCTAATATTTCCAGTTGACTTTAAACAGGAGAAACAACATTTAAACCCAGTCACTCATAGTGAATATTAATTTATTTAAATACATCAGATAATAAATAGAAAATAAAAACAAAAAACACTGTCTTCTAATCCTGTTTTAGGGATTTATACAAATAATGTGTTTTGTTTATGATTAAAAACAACAACGACCCCATAGAACTGTGCGTCATTTACAGATTTTTAGTTTAACAGATATTTCTTCCAAGTGTTCCTGAGTGTTTTTGCTCTGAAATAATCTTAAATTATTCCTTTGAAACACTGGGAGATTATACAAACAGGAGCTCTCCTCTTTTTGAAGCAAGTAAACATAAAGTTTCTTACAGTTAACCCTTTTTCTGAAATTTGGAGCAACTTGCTACAAGCTATAAAATGCAATTGCTGTGATAAAATCAACTGTTGGTATTGTTAGTAAAAATTACTTTTCAGGGTTATTTTTGTCTTTTTTTTTCTTTGCTGTTCACATATGTCATGGGAGGAGGAGTTTATATTATGCATTTCCACTATGTTTGATGCAATTTTACTTAGACCTTTAGCCGCAACTGCTATGAAACAATCTATAATTAGTGCCTAACTGGCTTAATTTCACTGTATTTTGCAATTAATCTAAAATCTAATCTTTAAAAGCAGCCCAAAATCAGGGTGTCTTCACACATCCTTAAAGCTGATGCAGCAGCACTCCTGCTATAGAAGGAGGAAACCTTTCAGTATCAGTGGATGTGAGTTTTGTAAAACAGCCCAGTTTTGTAGCCCACAGTGGAAACACAATCAGACTGTCAAGGTTAAAATAAAAGTTTCCATGAAAGTATGTTTTGGGGGAAACTTTCCAAGTCACCTAGTTAAAATGGGCTTATATTTTATATATGTGAGTGGAAGGGGAAAGAGGTTTTAATGAGCAATCTACTAAGATTATAAGAGGGTTCTATGATTGATTTTAGAGGTTAGTAGCTGACAACAAAAATAGAATAAAACATAACAGCTGAGAGCATTGTTGTTCAAACATGCATTTTTAGGTATTTTCAAATGCTATTAGTTCTCACTTTTTAAGCCAATTTTAATGTTGATGATCAGTGTTTGTGAAGCACATTGGGGTTTTAGTTGTGAAATATATACAGTATATAAATGAACTTTACTTACTAACTAGCGTAAGGGTCTTTTTAACAATCCCCTTTGTCCTGGCATTTACAGATACCTAGTCGTTCCTATGATCCGATAACAAAGGCAGCTGGCTTAAAAAATAAATGATAAGCCTTAGATCACACAGAAAAGAAATGGGATATGTGAACAATTTTACTACATCAGATTTATAGGGTATCAGCTACAACCCTACATTCTTTAAGCCAGTTGGCTGCTGGAAGATTTGTTAGTATTCACTCTCATCAGGGATAAGCTGATACCCATTTCTGTCAGAGCTGTATAATGATGATAATTCTTTAGAGTGTCATCTTATCCCTGACTGCTTCAATGGACCAGTTAATTTAAGAGTGTGGCTTTCTCTCCTCATATAATAGAGTGTTGGATGTGTCTCTGTGACCACACGGATGCTTTTGATGAACTCTTAGGATCTGAGTATAGGGACATGTTAAAGTAGGGTCGCACACTGTCGACTTTAAGATAATTATTGATCTGTTCATAAAGAACACATTGATTCACAGTAGTTTAAAAAGGTGACAATGTCTTGTTGATTTTTGTATACACACACTGCTCTCCACAAGGCACTGGCACACTAGGTGAAGATGTGCAAAAAGCTTTTAAATAAATTAATCTTTCAATGCAGTGGCATAAACTCACTCAGAATTTTTTAAATAGCCAATCTTAATCTAGATTTAGTATATTTATTTAGTGGGGGAAAAATGAAGCAACTCTTCAAAGTGGGAAAGAAAAGGTATAGGGGGGAGCGGGGATTTACAATTCTCAGTGTTAGAGAACTGCAGCAAGGTCCAGCATGTGGCATCTTGAAGTCATCTCCTATATACATGTCAGCCGGTTGTTAGACAGATGTGTCAGGAAGCAGACGTTTTCTGAAACAATGGACAAATAGGTGAAAAGCACCTCATGTCCATTGTTAAATATAGCAGAGGATCTGTGATGTTGAAGACCAGTTTCTCTTTCAAAGGCCCTGTGAACCTTTTAGAGTGCTTTGCATCGTGAACTCTTTCAAAAATATTTCAAATTAATTTGTTATTAAAATCTGGTGGCCTCAGCCAGAAATCTGAAAATGAGTCATCATTTGGTCTTTCAGCAGGGCAGCAAAATAGAAACTGTTCACCAGACACAAAATCAGACTTTTTTTCTATAACGACCTCAGTATGTACACCTAAATCCTACAGAACACCTGTGGGATAAATGGAAGAGAGCAGAGCATAAGAGATGAACCAAGACTCAGGACAATCAAGAGAGATTATGCAAGAACACGCAAAGATTCCTCTCTCTGTATGCTTTAACCTTTGGTTATCTTATTGGAAAAGAATAGGCTTTTAATTATGGTTGTCGAAAATGTTGTCCTAAAGATCTAATATGTGAATTATTTATTCCTCAAAGGACAAAGTATAAAAAGTAAAAAAATGTTATCACAAGCATTTAGGACTTCTTCTCAAGTGGAGGTATAGGTACTGTATGGTGTTGTTTGGTCTGTACACTATAGTATTAAAATCTGCCACACAAATAAGTTCAAGACCTTTATCTTAAAGTATGAGAATCACTGATTTAAGCTTATTTAAATTGTATTTGTTGTTCACATCTTATTAAAGAGGTCATGTAAAGACAGAGAGGTAGATAACTACAGTTGGCAACAATTTTGTGCAGAAGAAATGCTTGTTAGATCAAGAAGCTGGGGTGAAATTTGTGCTCTGCTAGTTTCACCATGTAAGTTTTATGAGTCGTGTGTTTGCCTGGCGAGAAGGAGGAGTGGTTGCAGTGAGTCACTACTGTGAGTTCTGGAAAGTCAAAGCTTGATAGTTCCGGTAAAAGACAACATTCATGCTGAGCCGATGTTACAGGCTACTGGCACTCTAACATTTTATTGTGTGTCTCCCTTCTTCCTGTGCTTTCTCCCCAAAATTGTCTGCTTCCCTCCTGTCATGAATCGTTGGTTCTTTGTAGAGTTTGTGAGACTTGTTCACTCCAGCAGTTTCTTGTGTGCCACTGGAACTAAATGAATGAGAAAAGATGCTGCTTATGATAGAATAAGAATGTGTAAATTTGAAAGCAATATGCTGTAGACAAAAAAAATCAGCGGTGTAGTTAACACATGCCCGCCAAACCTTCACGCCAGTATAAATATGTAAATGTTTATCTCTAGCACTCCTACCACTGTCTCACACTTTTGTGTATCAACCTTTTGTGTAGAAAGATATGATGCCACAGAAAAATAATTCTGCAGCATCTTTTTACTATGCATTTAATACAGTAGCATCCACAAATTGATCACCACATAGCTGGGCTGCCACGTGTTTTGTTTTGGACAGAAAAATTCCACTGCATGAGTGCCACAATTTTTAACATTCAATGTATACCACACTTGTGCACCACTGCTACAGCATTTACACAACTGATATAATAACATAATGAATACCTACTTAATTGTCTGACCACTTGGGCCACTGATAGAACAATGAAATGTCATTCCCAGATTGTCAGTTGATTCCATAAAATGAAAAATAGATAGTTTTATCGCAGCAAAGTAACATACCTTGCCCTGATGCAGTAGAATACTGAACTCCTCATCCTTGATCCCAATATACATGCATTTATCAGAACAGGAGCGTACCAGACATACCTCAAAGGTGTAACTGGACTTGATGTTTCACAAAAATCATGTGGCATGAAATCAAAAATCATGTGGCAGGCATATTGGAAACATGCAGTTTTCAATATGCCGACATGCAGGGCAAGATTGGAAACAGTGGGACAGTATGTTTACTTTCTCTCCTCATCTAACAGTTCCCGCTCATATATAATCAGGACTCTAATATTTTGATTTTCAAATCCACAGATAACCACATTAAAGCTCAAGATGCTGGTGACTAGATTTTCAATTTGATCAAGTCGCACTGACAGCAAGACTCCTCCAAGTGGAAGCCGTTACCGTTGGAAGATCAAAGCTACATTCTGTATTAGTAATGTGAAAAAATATTAGAAAAAATATTTTAAATGCAACTGGTTCATGAGAAATTAAAATCAGCTAAAACCATTATTGCCGGCTCAAAATTTTACAGGAACCAGAAATCAGTCATAAAATGTTGATAAGGGCATTTCTACTTCAAACACAAGAAACAATTTTAGGCATCTGTGCTTTCATATTTTTAATTTTATGTTGCAGCACTTCACTTAAACTGAGATTTTGTTGCACTTATTTTGCACAATGAAGAATGACTTAGCAATTCTAGTTGGCGCTCAGCATACTGGCCCCAGAGTATCATAGGCTTGAGCATTGGGAACACAGGTAGATGTGGGGAATCTGCCGACTGGGACTTTGGGTAAGTGCACAGCACTCATTAGATTCTTACCAGCTATCTTTTTTCCTTGGAATATTGCCCAAGATGCTAATGTCATAGTATTTTTATCTGTTCAAGCTGCTGTTGTCAAAAATAATGGCACTGTGGGGTAACGGCTAAGAAAAGTGTAGTGACTGCAATTTCTGTTTCTCCAAAAGAGGAATAATGAAGTTCATGGTCTGTGTTCCCCATGGGAGATGTAATTTTGTCTCCCTACTCTGACAGCATATGATGTGCATTTCCTTTCCAGTAGGAAGAGGAAAAATACTTATTTGCTTTACTACTTTTACCGGACCTAATTAGACATTATTCTCATTACATTGGTGACAGGCGCAAATGTACCTAAAGACCTAGGAGATAAAGAAAAGTTAAATGTTATTCCCCAAAGGCATTAAAAAGAGATGTTCAGGCCTTACATTGGAGCATGAAATACTTTATGCTTGCTGTCCTTGGTTCATGTTATATTTTAAAACTGTCAGATAGAAGCTTTGCACTTTCTCTTGAGTGTGCAAGCTGATTGTAACATTCTAGCTTTTTGCCACTCATGGATAGATGAGCTGATGCTCTGTCAACCATGTCAACAAATCTGTCGTGCACTTTTGATCATTCTGCTGCTGTTCTAACCTTCACTTTTATTGCAGTTCATGTGTAAAATGGTGCTGGGGCTGCAATCTGCTGTCCAATATCAGCTGTCCAGTAAAACCAGAGTAATCTGTCTCTGCAGCTCTGTTAAACTGCCTTCATTCCACAACAGAAATGTCAGTTGTGTGGCCATAGGTGTTATTATTGCCTGGTACCATTTAAAATAAAGTCATGATTGACTTCATCTGGCATATTATTGTTGATCAGCCAATCTCAAATACACGGTTTTTGCATTCAGAGTATTAAGATTCACTCATCTTGACTTCACAGTGTCGTAAGGTTTTCAGATTATTCTTAGGGATGTTCCATTATGAGCTGATCTTCTAGCAAAGGTATTTTTGTGCATTACTACTGAAAACTGTTTGCTGGAAATATGATGGTATCAGACAATAGTCTTTTACAGTGTTATGCTTCAGTGTATTTTATTGGGAGTTTTTGTTAAGTACAGACCAACAAAAATTGCTCATACTTTTGAAGTGAAAGCAAAATGGAACATGGTTTTTAAATATTTTTACAAATAAACTAATAAGTGTTATGCAAATTTGTTTTTAGCCCCTGATGAGTTAATACCTTAATCCAAGTCTTTATGGGTCTGCCTGTAGTAGCGTTGCACTTCTGCAGATTAAAAATATATTCAGCTTTCTTTTCTCTGATACTTCTAAACAAGATTCAGTGCATCCAATTGTTTTCAGAAGTCACCAGATTTGTGAACCTCCCTGTTTGTCGTTTATTCTTAGTATAAATACAGCTGCTACATCAGGGAACAAACAGTACCATTAAAGGGGACATATCATGCAAAATCCACTTTTGTAGCCTTTAAATACATTTTGTTGTGTACTTGGAGTCTGTAGGAGTACATAATTGTGGAAAGTGAATTTAGTCTCTCCAGGTGTTGCAGAGATATCTTTATATTCTGTTTGGGTCATATTTTTCAGTTCGTTCAGTTTTCTCTATCATCTGTTACGTTTTTCTAACTGTTACATCACAATATTTGCTGCAGAACAGCTAAATAAGGTCATGGAGTTCCGGCTGATCAATTGTGTGTCCGCCATATTTGTTTCTCGCTGCGATTATGTAGTCCAAGCTCAAGTCTACCTACGCTGAAAGAGTATAAGTTTGGTTTGGTTGTTGGGTGTATTAACCCACACAATTCATTACAGTGTCCCCCAGCATCAGAAAATCTTGGAAGTGAAAATTAAAAAATTTTTTTTTTGGAAATCTACCCATAATAGGAGGAAAATTCCTATTTCCTCCACTTTAAGGATGAGTGCCTTCAGCAACCTCCTCCAGTATCAAAAAGGATTTGCTGAAAAACTTAATCTGATTAAGTGGTCAGTTCCTTCTGTCAATCGGAAACGATGGACACAGCAAAGCCGTAAGCTGCAAATAACGCTAAAATGACAACAAACTTTATTGTAGACATGAATTTATTGTGTGTTGATATGACTATGACACCCTGGTCAATGTTTTGAGCAGTAGCATTGCGACTTATGCTTATGTTAGAGCTGTGAGCTCGCTTTTAGCTCCTTGAGGACATAACCGTACTGCGTGTTTTGAATAGCATTATTACATAAAGAGTTTTGCATTTTTTTGCTGTTTTTGTCTTGTCTCTGTGGTGCTATATAATTGTATCTCTGCTTTCAAACTACAAAAAATGGCCCAATGGGTCAAAGTGGAGTGTTTCTTGACCTGGTGAGGGGCGGGTTGTGAATCACCTCACTAGCATTTAAAGAGACACACCTCAGAACAGGGGAAAAAGAAGAGCCTGTGGAGCTACAATTACAAGGAGTTCAGACCAAAGCATTGTACTTCCACTTTATATAGACCACAGCTGAATGATTTAAATGTGAAAAGTAAGGATTTAAAAAGCATGACATGTCCCCTTTAAGACCAAGGAACACAGCAGACAGGTTAGTGTTTTTAAAGTAGCGTTGGGTTATAAAACAAAATCCTAAGCTTGATCTTTAGCACTGTTTAATACATCACCTAACACTACCTATCATCAGATTTACTCATGTCACCTTGTTGACAGAAAAACAAGAACCTTTTAACAGCATTGTCAGTTCAGCCGTCATCCAAGTGAAGCTGTGCTCTGAATGCCCTTCACTACAAGGGGCTTTTGGATTTAGTGCGCTGGTCAGATGAAACCAAATTGAACTTTACAGATTATGTGCAAAATGCTATATGGGATGGATAACACCACACATCACCCTTAAGGCACCATCCCCACTGTTAAATGTGGTGGCAGTATTATGCTGTGGGAATGTGGGAATTTCTTTAGCAAGGACCAGGAAACTAGTCAGAGTTGGCAGGAACATGGATGGAGCTAAATACGGGGCAATCCTGGAAAAAAACCTGTTCTTAATCCAGTCTGACTCAGCCTGAGCCAAATTGGCAAAAAAAAAGTTTTAGCATGTAATTGTTCAAGGCTGGTAGAGAAAACCCCAAAAGATTTATACACCTCACATTTTTGCATTTTTTAGAACAAAATTTTCTAAAACATGTGTAATTAACCTACTTCGGTTTACAATTATGAACTATCACATAAAATTCTAATAAAATACATTGAAGTGTGCAGATATCTTGTGACAAAATGTGTGTGAATAATTTTCCAAGGCACTGTATTACTGACAACTTTACACTTAATTTACAAATAGGATTTTTTTTTTAATCACAGTTTTTCATTATAATGTTTCAAACCTATAGTCCTAACAATAGCTTTTAAAAATTACACTGAATATTAGATCTTTTTCATTTTTATCAAAATTGGCCTGGGTAATGATGAAACCCAACATTTCCAAGTTTTCAAGGTTAATCTCTTCTGACACCCAGCTGCAGGTAATCAGTCTCTTGCAGAGTGTTTTCTCAGTCTATCTTGTGAGAAGTGGGATAGAAGGTTTTGCTGCGGACATTACTTAGCGAACATCCTACCCAGCTCTCTCCTCTCTCCAGTGGCTTAAATGATACTTCACCAATGGTGTGTGAACAGCCTGTGTCCCATGCCAATAATCCATCACTTCAAACACATAGAAAGCCTAACATATTAGCCCAAGGTGGTTGTATTTTAATTGCAAATGTTCATTTTTTTTATTGATATTTATTTATTGTGGTTTCTTTGTAGCATGCAGTAGAGCAACCTAAATCCAAAAGCCCCTTGTAGTGAAGGGCATTCAGAGCACAGCTTCGCTTGGATGACGGCTGAACTGACAATGCTGTTAAAGGGTTCTTGTTTTTCTGTCAACAAGGTGACATGAGCAAATCTGATGATTGTTAGTCTATGAAAGCAAAGATCAGCAAGACTGTGATAGATATCAGTTGTGACAAGATTACACACAACACAAGCAGGACAAACATGAGTGAAAGAGACACTTGTTTGGACAGTTGCTGGAATCAGGAGATGCTGAAGCTGAACTGTAAGGAATTTGAGAAGTTAGTTTAGGCAGCAGCAGTCAATAGTTATGTATTTCCTATTTCCTCCAGAGTGAAGAGTAAAGCACTGAATACATAATAGAACAAAGCCATTTTTTTGTCCAATATAAGCAACAACCTCTGCAAGACCTATTAGTATGAGCAACTTGACCTGAACATGAAACTAATTCCAATTTTCCTGTGTTGCTGCATCGAGAATAAGAACTCACAGCAACATGAAATGAAAATGGTAGAAAGTTACTCTTGAGTGTACAAAGGTTTAAATTATTTTGCACCAAAAGGAACTGTTACGATACGACTGCAATAATGAACATTCTGAGTCTTATCTGGAAGCAGTGTCTTCACCCTTACACTCTAGCAATTGGTGGATTAGAGAGCTATAATTATTGAACATGGTGTGAGAAAATGGTATTTACTGGCTTTATCTCAGTTCATGATGCCAGCCTGACTCGATTAGCTCCTTTCGTCAGGAGCGAATAAGGTTATGGGCCTTATCAGGTTGGAATGTGCCTGTGAGCTGTTTGCCTGTTTACCTTTGTCAGTCATGAAGACCTTCTTATTGATGGCCCAGGTCTGGAAGGCTAAACCGATATTACAGTTTTTAATGGCAGCTGAGCAGATACTGTTCTCCCCTTACAGCTCAGTCAACCTTGTTCTTCCTGCCTCCGAGCAAATATGCCTTTAATCAACTTCTGGACGCCATACTGAAGAGTATCTTAAAAGCTGTATTAATTAATGAAAAGAAAAGATGCACAACTGTGTTCAAAGGCAATGGCTGCTTTTCACTCAGCTATCCTCTTAACAACTGTGTATTTCTTTGTTTATATTCAGTCTAGGCAACATGTGAAGAAGATATATACAAATAGTACATTGGTGAAAGATTAGCTATTTGAAAACATCTGTTGCGGTTTAAGCAAAACCAATATCTGAATAAAGAGGATTGGATCCCAATTAGTGAGCAAGCTTTAAAAATATATTATACCGACATCTGGGATTCAGTAGAACCTGAATAAATGTGAGAAAAATTATTTTATGTGTCTTTATTACAGTAAAGCCACAATATTAATATACAGAAATAAAGAATCAAAGAAAATTTTACCTAAACGGCAAATGATACTGTAACTAAGTAAGTAAGTGTTTCACAGAAAAAAAAGACCTAAATTGTGAGCCATTTCCACAACTACTTTTTACACCAGATATCACAGTAATTACAGGAGAAACGCAGAAATGGGTAGATTTTAATAATTTTTTTGTTCAGAAATAAGTAAGATGACCTTGCTGTGGGCACAGTGGTCATCTTCATACACATGGATCTCTTATTTCGTAAGTGGGGCATGCATTTTAATCAGGTTATTATCCTGCAGGAAGGTGAACGTCCACCCCAGTATCAGGTCTAAAAACTGACAGCCCCCTTAGGTTAAATGCACTTATTTTATCTCTTAAACTGCACTTGTTACAATTTTTTTTTTTTTTTTTTTTTTTTTTTTTTTTTTTTTACACAGAACATAGGTTTATGTGTTTTTGAATGTTTAACTTAGTTGTTAATTGTCCTTAAGCTTGTCAAAGTTAAGGGGATGCAAATCTGAAATTTGACTTTACTCATAGTTTGAATGCAACTTTTGAACTCTTGTTTCTAAGTTAAGAGACATACATGCTTTACAGTGATAGCAGTTACTTATTTCTTTAATTTAGTTCTACCCATCTTCTCATCCACTCTGATGAGCTTGCTTGTTGGCTGAATAAAGCCATTACTGTCATAAGGTAGCGTTTCTTTAAACTCTGAGGAGAACACAACTACAGATTCAGGACAGCGTTTTAACAGTTTTATTTATTTGTGAAAGAACAAGGCAAGACAGGGACCCAGGCAATGACAGCAGGAGACAGGTTCTTCTCTGGAAGGGAAGGTGACAGGGTTATGGATATTCCATGGGAATTTCAAGGTGTTTTCTTTAAAGAAGGATTTGTCCAGGAACTTACAGCCAGAGCGGTAGTGGTTAAGCTGGGGAGGTTAATCTTTTCCTCTGAGATGGCGGTTGGCAGGATGTGTGTGGTAGACAACAGTTTCCTTTCTTTTCTTTAGCTCTCAAGTTCAGGAGCCTTAAAACCATCAGGCAAGTTCTGGGGAAAAAGACAAGAGAAAAATTCCAATTAGGTTTAGCAAAAATGTATGCACAAGCACTGCACATCACGGTCAGTACCACGAAAATGTAGCAACGGTCTGATGTCTCCCTCCTGGTCTCAGCTCCTTAAGGCCAGTGATTAGGCTCTGATTAGCAGCACCTGCCAGGAAACGCTCTAGAGCCGAGGATGGAAAGAAAGACACACACACACACACACACACACCACACACACACACACACACACTAGACAAGACTGGTTTAATCTGGGACACGTGGAATATGGGGTGGACACGATAATGGGATAGTAACCGCAAACGGACGGTGGTGGGACTGATGATGGAGTCAACCTTGAAGGGACCCAAAAAATCTGGGAGCTAACTTCTTGGAATAAGCCTTCAAGGGAAAGTTTTGAGAAGACAACCAGACCTCTTGTCCTGGGGAATAAGTGGGGGCAAGTCTTCTCTTCTTATCGGCATATCTCTTGTTTTGAGCAGCAGTGCGTTGGAGGCAGGTCTTAGTTTGGTCCCGGATTCTCCTTCAGGTCAACATGTGACTCCGGAGAGATGGAAGAATGGGGTCGGGTAAAGAAACAGGAAGGAGAGAGGGCTGGAAACCAATAGAAGCCTCAAAAAGGCGAGAAGCCAGATGCACATATGTGACTGTTGTGAGCAAATTAACCCCAGGGAAAAGTTTAACTTCAAAAGTGGGATTATTATTACACAAAAAAAACGAAAGGGTGCTCTCAAGCCCCGGTTGAGCCCCCTTCACACTGCCCGTTGGTCTGGGGGATAACCAAAGAGGTTGGGGTCTGCCCCAAAAGATGCACCGAAATCCCCCAGACCTGAGAGATACACTGAGGACCTCGATCAGAGAGAATCTCTGTGGGAAAACCATGTAAACCTGAACACAGGTTTTCCAGGAGTCTAGCTGTCTCGGGGGAAGGGGAGCTTGGTGAGAGCTACTAAGTGGCAAGCCTTAGAGAATCGGTCAATGATTGACAGAATGACTCTTATTTCTGGATGGGGGAAGTCCGGTAACAAAGTTCAAGGCTATGTGCGACCATGGACGATTAGGAACAGCTAAAGGTTGAAGAAGACCTGCCGGGGGTGGATGAGAAGGTTTGTTTCTAGCGCAAATAGCACAGACTGACACAAAACCTGCGGTGTCTTTATTTTTAAAAAAGGCCACCCAAAAAAAACGCGAAAGGGAACCCCAAAGTGTGGCTAGCTCCTGGGTGACCTGAAAACTTAGAAGAATGGCCCCACTGTAACACTCTGGATCTAACAGTCTCAGAAACGTAAAGGCGGTCAGGCGGGCCTCCACCTGGGTCAGGTTCAACTTGTTGTGCTTGGTGGATAAGGTCTTCTAGTTGCCAAGACAATGCTCCTACTACACAGGATGGAGGAATGATGGGCTCAGGTTCGGCCTCTTTCTCAGAGGCAGAGAACTGTCTGGACAAGGCATCAGGTTTCAAATTCTTAGAACCTGGGCGGTAGGTGATAGAGAAGTTGAACCGAGAGAAGAATAGTGACCAACGTGACTGACGGGGTTTAAGGCGTTTGGCTTTCTGGATGTAAGCCAGGTTCTTGTGGTCTGTCCAGATAACAATGGTTTGTGATGTTCCCTCTAACCAATATCTCCATTCCTCAAGCGACATCTTAATGGCGAGTAGTTCTCTGTCTCCAACATCATAATTTCTCTCAGCGGGGGAGAACCGTCTAGAGAAAAAAGCACAAGGGTGCAACTTGCCATCAGCCAGGGAGCGTTGTGAGAGGACAGCCCCAACTCCAGTGTCAGAAGCATCAACTTCCAGAATAAATTGTTCCTTGAGGTTGGAATGGGTCAGAACTGGAGCTGATGCAAAATGCTGTTTGAGGGTAGCAAAAGCCTTATCAGCCTGAGAAGACCATACAAAGGGTTGTTTAATGGATGTTAGGGCAGTAAGAGGAGAAGCAATTCCAGGAATGCAATTCGGCTGAAATCCCAGGATTTCAGCCGAATTGCCTAGGAAACATTGCCTAGGAAACATTGAAACTGTTTACGACTTGTGGGGGTCGGGTATTCTTGATCTGCTAAGATTTTACTGGGGTCTGGCTTCACCTGTCCACCCTCAAAAATAAGAAAGGTTACAGTGGGGACATGAAATTCACATTTCTCGGGTTTAATGAATAGACTGTTCTCTAAAAGTCTCTGCAGTACTGACCCGACATGATTGTGGTGATCCCTTGGGTCCTTTGAAAAAATGAGTATGTCATCCAGGTAGACAAAAACGAAGACGTTCAGGAAATCCCTCAGGACATCATTTACCAGAGCCTGGAAAACAGCTGGAGCGTTTGTTAAACCAAAAGGCATAACTAGGTACTCATAATGTCCGATAGCAGTCTTAAAAGCAGTTTTCCACTCGTCCCCCTCCCGAATCCGAACAAGATGATAGGCGTTTCGCAGATCAAGCTTGGTGAAGATAGTTGCTCCTTGCACTGCTTCAAAAGCTGAGGAGAGAAGGGTAGAGAGTACTTGTTCTTGATGGTTATTTCATTTAGGCAGCGATAATCGATGCAGGTTCTTAGAGAACCGTCTTTTTTGGACACAAAGAAAAAACCAGCACCTAAGGGAGAGGAGGAGGGACGGATTATGCCTGTCTTAGGGGAATCATTAATGTATTTTTCCATAGCCTCATGCTCAGCTTCAGCTAAACGAAACAAGCGACCTAAAGAGAGAGGAGCACCAGGAAGTAGGTCGATTGAGCAATCATAGGGAGGAAGTGACAGGGCAGAGTCTTTACTGAAAACACGCTGGAGGTCATGATGTTCTTTAGGTACATTGGAAAGATCCGGTTCTGAAGGCGCGACAGAAAGGGAAGAGGAGCAGACGGCTGAAAGAAGGCAGGAGGCATGACAGTTTTCTTTTCTTTTCTTTAGCTCTCAAGTGATCACTCAGTTTAAGCGTTCCCACGTAGGAGGGTGGACAGGCAGGTGACAACAGATGTAAGGTTCTCCAAAACCTCACCTTATCTAGGGCCAGAAGCTGAGAAGGCAGGGAGACTCACGGAGGGAGATGAGGAACGAAACTTTGAAGCTCGCTCAGAAAACAGATCACAGGAACAGGAGCCTTAAAACCATCAGGCAAGTTCTGGGGAAAAAGACAAGAGAAAATTCCGATTAGGTTTAGCAAAAATGTATGCACAAGCACTGCACATCATGGTCAGTACCACGAAAATGTAGCAACGGGCTGACGTCTCCTTCCTGGTCTCAGCTCCTTAAGAAGGCCAGTGATTAGGCTCTGATTAGCAGCACCTGCCAGGAAATGCTCTAGAGCCAAGGATGGAAAGAAAGAAACACACACACATACACTGCGCACCAACACAGAGTCCTGACAATTACACAGTATGATGGTGCCACAATGTTTCACTGTGAGAATGGTGTGTTCAGAGAGATGCGCAGTGTTTGTTTTCCACTACACACAACATATTAGATGTGGGCCAAAAAGTTAAATTATGTTCAAATTTGGTTAGAATTTTTTTTTTTCCAAGTTCATTATGATCCATATAGGGTTTGTGGAAAACTGCAATTAGATTTCTGGATTTTCTCTACAATAAATTTGTTCTTGCCATTACTCTCTATCGCTTCTTGCTGTCCTGTCAATTGATTGACCAAGCCAAGCTGTAGATTTCTGTAGCTCCTCCAGAGTTACCATAAAACTCTTTGCTGCTTCTCAGATTAATGCTCACCTTGCCTGGCCTGTCAGTTCAGGTTCTGAAGGCAATGGTTGCATTGGATTTTTATTCAGGGGCATCAGAATAAAGGGGGATGATTTCAAATGCATGTAACACTTTTTGGTTTTCTATTTTGAAAAAGAAATGAGTACATTTTCTTTCACTTCACAAATATTGAGTACTTTAATAAAATGCATTGCAGTTGTATTATGACAGAAAATTCAAGGGATATGAAAACATTTACAAGACACTCAGGCCTATTAATAATTGGAATGTATAAAGATGGTTCAGTGTCAAGGTGAATGTATGTATATTCTGTCTTACAAAAAAAAACGGATACCCTGAGAGCACAGCTTCAGATATAACTTTTGGTAGAATGCCCAGGTGTGAGAACATTAGACCTGCTGGTGTATAACAGGTGTGTGAGAGAGGACGGCTCGGAGGCTCAATAATGAGAGGTGTGGGAGCAAGACCCCCATCTGCTGCAATGCACAGAATTCTGATCCAATAAAGTTTGACACAGTAAAGTTTTATCTCGGATGTGAAAATGCAGCCCCCGAACGAGTGTTTTTTAACTCTGACACATTTATGTAAATATTTTTTAAACATAGGTTCATGCCTTTACTTACATTTCCTTAAAATGAGCATATTTCTTTGCCTTTGCATTTTTCAAATTTGCTTGCTAACATAGGTGTACATACATCAAGATGAGCTATGCTGCTAGGTACTAGGGGTTTAGTAAAACCTTTTTAATTTTGCAAATATGTAAGCGTCCAGTGCATAAAAACTATTTTAAATTTAACATTGTTGTAGTGTGGATAATGGTGTGGGAGCGGTCATAATGCAGTGAATCCTTGAGAAGTTACATGCTGTGTTTCCTACTTTTGCAATACTAAAAATCTACTTTGTAACTCTGAATTTTATCTAAATTTTTTCTTAGAATTTTTATTTTAATCTGTACATACGGCATGGACTCTCACTCTTGTTCATTTGTTTAGTTAATTCTTTTTTAGGGGGAAAGAAGGCTCTGGGAACCGGGTTTCTCCGAAGATCCCCCTACACCATTGACGTTTGTGGGATTTCCTACTGTCAGCCAAGTGGCTCCTGTGTTGCTGGATATTGGTGTGTCTGTTATCAAGACAAGTGATTCCCCATGTAGCCTGCTTCCAAACCTGTCAGGGAACTGCATTCAGTGTGGCAACTGGCTTGTTTCCAGCAGACAGCTTGTCTCATTCACAGCAGGGCGTGTCTCTGGTCAGGCAGCTGTTGCCTTTTTTTCCGTCTTTCTCGAGTGCTTTTTCTCTTTCTCTAGACTTTGCAGGCGAGTGTGTAGCTCATTCGTTTTGAAGCTTTTTCTCAGTCTGCCATAAATCAATGGCATAGTGGTTTCATGCACCCAAGCTATAATACATATCCAGTGTCCATCACAGTAATAATTATTTGTCCAGGGGTGAGCAGGCAGCCAGGAGAAAATCTTATCTTGGGAGAGCCAGCAAACCAGCTCCCAACCTAGGGATTTAAAAGCCCAATATCAAGGGTGCCCAAGTCCAGACAAGCATGCGCTAGAAGGCCCTACTAAATACTATGTAAAACATAATGTTAATGAATGGAGGCAGTTGAAAGTTGCACTTTTTGTAGACTTATACATTATGTTTTATCCGTGAGTGTTTAAGTGCAGTGTAGCAATTTAGAAGTCAAAACAGCATTCTGAAGACACCATCACACCACTCAACAACATGTTTTAAAAAAAGTCACATTAAGTCACATTAATGCAATAGATGTTGTGGTGGCAAGGGTAATTAACGTGGATTCAGGTGGTAGAGGTTTGTCCTGTAAATGGTGGGTTGCCAGTTCAACATTATGTTCAGATACATATAAAAAGTAAATACCAAGGTAAAACAATGCATTTTCTTTTTTAGGAACTTTATCAGTCTTTAATCAGTCACTTTGTTCGTCTGGCTGCAAACTCAGCTACATCTATCCATCGTTGCAGTAGCATGAACAGTATTATGTACTCATTACTCAGCCTTGAGTTGTTCCTTTTCTTAAAGTCAGGAGTGTATCATAAAACTTGGGGAAAACGTGCTTTGAACTGAGAGACTGGTTTTGGTGGATGGAGGAAAAATACCCCCTCTTCAGATGTACTTACAACTTACTACTTACAAATTTTACCTTCTTCTGAGTAGCGAATTTAAAGTAAAGTGAGAATGTTCACTCCATCTTTTTCCATACTGCCAATAGGATTGCAAACATTTATATATATATGAATTAACATATTTCCATTTGAAAGCTGTTTCCTGTCCAAAGAAGTACCTGTTTTCTGTTTTAAACAACTGACAGTTGTGCTTAGATGTTACCTAATGCTCCATCTGCATCCATTTATGATAATGGGAATGATTTTAAATGGGTGTCTCTCCAAAGGCTGTGATTTATCTATCTATCATAGTTTGAAGATTTTTAGATCTTTGGCTCTAAAATTTAAGTTTTTCACTTTAAATGCAGGTTGCTGGATGCCCCAGTTGTTCATATCTATTCTGTGCATGCAGAAACTTCTGACCAGCTGGCACTGAGTGGATTTAGCATGAGCCAAAGAAATAAAAGCTCAATTTAGTCATGATTCACTTTTATCATGAATAATTAGGAATTTCTGACGGCATCCTTAGGAAACATTCAGACAAAGTCATAATTATGCTCAAAGCAACTAACAACATCAAGAAAATTGAGTGAGATCTTTGACACGCTCATCCGGGAGGAGTGAATGCTGCAAGTCAGTGCATCAATGCAATCTGCTGGGTTACCTTAGGCAGAAAATGGTTTAACTAATTTGAATATTAAACTGAACTTGACTGCATTGTATAATAACTAGGTTAAATCTGGAATGTATGTATTGACTTGGAAACTGTATGATTGATTTTTCACTTTTGACTTTTGTTTAAAGTGCCTTGAGATGACAGGTGTTGTGAACTGGTGCCATAAAAATAAACGTAATTGAATTGACACTAGGAATGGATTTGATTTTAAATACACTCCCTCCAAACTGTAAAGGGAATTTAGTATAGTGTATTTGTCATTCCCTCATACTAATGTTTTCCATCTTTTTTTTTAAGAAACACAATCATTTTTTAGGAATGATAGACAACATGGAAGAAAAGATTAGGGTAAATGTGAGCAGACAATTTTCAGTTTCTCCAATCCATTGTCTTTACCCGCTTTACCCAGTAATGTGAAGAAGCTGGGGAACAGGGAAAGAACCCACACATGCAGACTCCACCGTGGAGCCTATGTTGCTCAAAGATGCTGAAAAGATTAAAAAATTTAGCAAATCTGCATACAAGCTTTGTTTTGAATGTTAAGTGTGTAGACTAAACACATTATTTTTATTTGATAGAGGGCTAATATGAAAGTAAAATAGTCTCATTAGAATCTGACATTTTGTAGACATTGAATTTATAATGCTGAATTTTTCTCCTGTTCAATTATGTATGGGATTTTTTTTTTGCACTTAAAATTTGCCAGCAAAACTATCACCTGCAAGAATTCGCTTGCAAAAATTCACCTGTAGAAATTTGCCTGCAAAAATGTACCTGCAAATGTGGTGACCTTGTGGTGACTCATGCCAAAGCAATCAGTACTAGATCGAGTCAAGCGGCTGATAATGCATCTTAGCATTGGATGCCACCTGCCAGAAAAAATCCAAGAAGAAGAAGAGTTGAGCGGCTTTTAGCCAATTAAATTAAGCTCATTTGATCTCGTGACTCACCAATTCGCTTCTACAGAGGCTCTTCTTTTGTTTCCCGAATCGGAAGCGAGAAAGCTGAAGTTGACTTCCGGTTGTAGCTTCCGATTCGGGAAACAGTTAAAGGGCAATTTCACCTCATTTTTCGTTACCTTGAGCATCTTTAATCTGCTCAAACTCAAAAACTACATTACTTAGACACTTCAAACCTGGACTAAATTATTGTACACTAATAGCAGAATCCTATAAACACATTTTGGGATTTGTGAAAGCTTTATTTGATTTGTGAAAATGTAATAAAGGGCCATATCAGTGCTTTTTTTTTCTCCATTTGGACCATCTTAGAACTGGTCCTGCTCCAAAACCTGCCCTTTAACGTTTTCCCGATTCGGAGGCTACTACTGGAAGCCAACTTCAGCTTCGTCCCTTACTTCTGGGTCAAAAGAAGAGCCTCTGCAGAAGCGAACTGGTGAGTCACGTGATCAAATGAACGTAATTTGTTTGGCTAAAAGCGGCTCGACTCTTCTTGGATTTTTTTTGGCAGGTGGCATCCAATGTTAAGATGCATTATCAGCCGCTTGACTCGATCTAGTACTGATTGCTTTGGCATAAGTCACCACAAGGTCACAACATTTGCAGGTGAATTTTTGCAGTGGAATTTATGCAGGCGAATTTCTGCAGTTGAATTTTTGCAGCCGAATTTCTACAGTTGACTTTTTGCAGCCGAATTTCTGCAGGTGAATTTTTGCAGGCAAATTTCTGCAGTTGAATTTTTGCAGGCAAATTCTTGAAGGTGAAATTTTTTCTGGCAAATATTAAGTACAAAAAAATCACATACATAATTGAACAGGATAAAAATTCAGCATTATAAATTCAATGTCTAAAAAATGTCTGATTCTATTGAGACTATTTTACTTTCATAGGCTAAACTCTGAATCCTATTTATAATGTCTATGAGAGCATTTCTGATCTAGCCAAGGACTTTAAGAAAAGAAATCACTGACCAGAGGATAGAAAAACAATAAAAATACATAAGAAATGAATTACTTTACACTCTCTCATAACAATAGTTCTTTTTAAGATTACTTTTTTTCATTTTATAAATACAGCACTATTCGGATAAAACATTTCAATTACTTAAAAGTAAGATTTACCATAATAACATATATTTAATACAGACTAGATAATCAAGAGATCTGTCATTTTTATATTTAAGATATAAATGACAGAAATTTTCTTACCAATCTCTTTTTTTAAATACACATTTGGCCATATTTGGAATATAATAGGATTCTGATGACTACATTTTAGAAAAATATAAATTATTTGAAGTGCAATCAATCCAATTTGCCCCACGTTTATACAAGAAATATGACTGATAAAAACAAATTTTCATACCACTCTATGAACTGAGATGTAAGCAAATGATTTAGACATGCTGCTAATAGCAAGCAACTTCTAACAGACCCCATGATTAAAACTCCTAAATTAAAAACTCTAATAAATAGCTTTACAACATATTTCATGCCAAAAATAAAATTCCTGGCTGACAAATTATATATTTTGGGAAGTTTAAAGTTTAAATTGAAATACATTTGTTTGTACTAAGGATAAGCTTTAGAACACAATTAACACAATTGATCACTGTCATAAAAATTTTCTTTAGACACTCTTTGGCCATAATGTTACAATGAAGATTGATACTGAAGAATTGCCTGATTGGTGCCTGTTTTTTTTGCAACTTCTTCAGAATAACATCTTGTAATTCTGAGCAAGTTTTCCGTTCAGGCTTGTGTGATGTTGACAAGTCTTTGCAAGCCCAGATGGTCCGTGAAGCATAAGCTACACAAGGAGGTAGAAGACATTAGGCATGACACTTGTGGAAAATCAAACAGATTCATCAGAGTGGATTATTTTTCAGCCTGCAGCTCTCTCCAGAGATTGACCCATCTTTGGAACTGTATTTCTGTGACATGGAAAGTAACTGTTTTGAATGATAAGTAACTGATATACCAGCAAGGTGATAAAGTACATTTTAGATATGCATGACACAGCACTGCTTACAGTCACCTGTACCGGCCTGTTCTATCACATTTTTCAGGCTTTAAAAAGTTTTGAAACATCTTATTCAACCATTCTATCAGTCTTTCGTCCTCCAGGGCACGCTAAAGAAGCTTACCCCAACAGTTCAGTCAGTTAGACACACTTTTTTCAACAAACATTTGCTTTAAAAATCTGCTTTGTTTCACAGAATGAAATCACTTTAGGAGCTCAGCATTTATTCCACCTTTAAAAGACACATTTCAGCTTGGGGTAACATGGGCCATAATAAAAAAAAATAATAATAAAATCAGCTTCTTGCATGAAAATAGTTAAAACTTTGTTGTTTTAAATACCTTTTTAAAATTATATTGTATTATTTGCCATGTGTTGGCTAGTTTAATGCATTTTTCTAATGCCTCTTGAAAATCATTAGATCCATTTAATCTTTGGCGTGTGTATTTCTGCTGTTATCAGTGGCACAAAGACTATGGAGGACTCAGGAATTCTGGATTGCCTTAAGGGAAGACTCTAATCAGCATGCATGGGGCTTCAGCAAAGCAACTGGGCAGTCACATAATGTCAAGCAATTTTATGTAAGTGAAAGAAACCTGATTTGGTGCAGAGTGGCAAAGTAGACGGGCTCTCTAAAATTATTCCCGAAACATCTGAGTTTACATCAAATACACCATGGCTGGACTGAAGCATAACCTCATGGCATGCACAGCATGGTGTATATACTGCACTACATCTAACAGGTAATGCTTGGGGACAGAGACTACACATTGGCTGACCTTGTGTTTCCCTTAACGCAACTGAAACAAGTGACTTCATTGACTTACTGTATCTCAAATATGTAAAGTTAATGTCAATGGTTTAATCTAATAAAACATTCCTCCTTCACTGCTCATCTGTTTTTACAAAGATGGCAGTAAAACTACCACAAAAAAAATGTATATGTAATATAATAAAATCTAAATTGCATTGAAAACATCCAAAACTGCCAAAAAAGTTTGTCTGTGAATAATTAAGTTTTAAAAGGACAGAGCTGCAGTAAAAATATTAGTGGTCAAATCTGAAGATGCCATAAATATAATGCTTTTGTCAAAACAAACAGCATATTTGGATAATAGGCATCACAGTTGTCTCTAGGGTATCTGAGATCTCTGCTTCTTCAAAGCCTGATCATTTTGTTCCCTTGCCGTTTCATACCTGACTTTTTCAGGTGTGGAAAAAAGCACTCTGACATGGGAAGCTTCGCATGGACAATGTGTCAACTTCTACCCACATTGTATACATTTTCTACTTGTTTAGACAACTAATGATGTCAAATAAATGCAGTTTATGTTATTCAAATGAATAATACCTGCAGTAGGTCACTCAGTTATTTTTGCTTTAGTCAGGGGTCATAATCCCTAATTTTAGAGAGTAAGGCGCTCCTAAACAGGAATCTGAACCACAATCAGTGGAAATGGGGTGTTGTATAAACTTTCCAGAAAATAATGCACAATTAATTTGAAATATAAATAACATCTGAGCAATATTATAATTATTTTCACAATTCCCCAAAATACTAAACAATAAAACACGATATTGAAAGATACATGGGTAGGTAATGATTTATTTAGGGGTACAAAATGGACATAGCATGGATGTCAATATTCAAGTATGAAATCAAATACAAATTTGCAAAGTGTCGAACTTACCCATAGCCAACTCCAGACATAACTTTTCTTGCAGTAATAATTTCATTTACCACAGATAGGCTGTCTTCCATAGATGTTCAGATTTGAATTATTGGTTTAAAAATGATCATGTAGAACTAATGAGGCATTTACAATGCATATTTTCCATTATTTATTGGAAAAACGAGATAAAAAACTGCTGGTGTAAAAGCCCTTATTTCTTGGTCGTTTCAAGAAACAGTACAAGTCACTATAATTCCAGTCTTCAGTGTTGACGACGCATGTTTCAATTCAAAAAGGGACTGGACCAGTACCTTTGAATGTGCATGTCTGCATGAACACAACCTGATATTTTTTGAGAGAAAGTTGCAGCAGCATTAATTTGGAACTTTATTCATTATTATAACTGTAAATTGTTTTTATTAATTATCTGGAAAACTCTTGACACTGGTGAGATTGTATGAAAGCTGTTAGACTGTAGTTCTAAAGCTTTTAGTAGCAGTTGACACTGACAGCTTTGTGCAGATTTTGGTCAGTGGTTTTAAGTTTTACAACAATTCTGATAAAAAAAGCATCCAGTTTATCCAACCTATTTTTTAAGAAATACATGAAAGAAATACATAGATATACAAGTCCCAGACAACACGCTGTGATGAAGGTTCCTAATATGTTAAAATTATGTCAGTATGTCATTCTGATGGAATTTTTTTCATGGCAGACAGCTGTAATTGATCTGGTTGAATTCATGGTTTTTTGTTTAGCTAAAGATGTGCAAAACTCAGCTTTACGTGGAGGAGGAATTGGCTGAGCAAAGGTTTGGTATCTATAACCAGGACACCCTGCTACGATTTCTGAGCACTGCTCTGTCTCCTGTTGTTGATTGTTGTTTGGGGAAGAATGGATAGGTTTAGGTTAGAGATGCACCAATCACATTTGTCACCAATTTCCAATTCTCTGCTTGTTTGTATATTGCTGTTATTATTATTATGCTGTTACGTTCAAAACTTTTGAAAAGAATTGTAACAAAGCAATTTGATTTGACAGGTAAATTATAAAAGAAGCATGACCAGCATGCACAATTGCCCAGGTTTGCCATTGAAATTATCTCATGATTTTCCCTTAAGGGCATTTGGATGTTAGCTGACATAAAGATGAAGTGCTTTCCCATCAAATGTTTACTTATGGGCAGATTGTCCTTGGACAGTGTGCTGTGGGACATTGGCAAAGAAAGAGCAGTGACCTCAGTCACGGCAAGCTGAGGGACTGAGGTCGACTCTCACTATCAGAAGACAAACCTCTCAGTGGTTGGTTAAACTCATCACCACAGGGACAAACAGCACACAACAGAAATGTGTCTGACAGATGATGATGGGATGTTGTCACTGTTTTTTTACAGTTACAAATACAAGTAAGATGTAGGCTGAGTGCTCAAGATTTACGTCACTGGTGCTTGAGTTGGCCATTATCCATTCTTTCTCCCTTGCTATGGTTCTCCTTTTCCATTTTCTTTCTTATCTTTAGTCAGTTGTGTGCTGTTATACATTTTGTTGTTGTGGTCTTCAACGTATTGCAGTAATTTGCCTTTTGCTGGTTCTCCTTTTGTTATACGAAGGGCTTAATTAACTTTTATAATAATAATAATTACTAATAATAAGTATTATTGTTATGTTTTGTCTTTACTTTTGGCATCAGTCAGATTTCTTCAGTTGTTTTTATTTGCTATTTAGTGAATATTATTTTGTGTCGTGTTTGTTATAAACAGAGATAAAGCAATTATGCTCAGTATATATCAACATATATTAGTCCGCCTGTAGCTTTGAGTGATGTATGTTTTTTCAGTGTCATGTAATAACTTCTTCATGTGCTGCATGGAAACTATCTATTGAATACATGGACAGCTTCAGGTTCATTAAGAAATAAGATTTTTCTTTTCTTAATCAATTCAGCACAGAACTTCTTAGTCCAAGGCAATATATCAAAACCATTAGTTGAGCTTATTCAGGGATATTAAAGGTAATGTTGTTATTGCTATGTGCGAGTCAATTTGTCAGATACAAATAAACCCTGAAATAGCATTAACATATTAGAGGTGCCAAACTGATCATTTGTTTACACCTTGCCATCCTTTTACCTAGTTAATTACCAATGTGCCTTGGAAAGTTGATGCGCATGTAATATACCAATGTGGATGTACACCATCATTAAAAGGCATATTTATTTTACTAATTCATTTAAAAAAACGGAAAGTCATATTATGTAGACTCATTATACACAGTTATATATTTTAAGCATCTATTTCTGTACATTATTTCTGTGTTGTTTGCATCTAATAAAAACGAATGAAATAGTTTTTTCCTGTGCAGCATAACTCATCTTCCTCTTGATATCTACCCATAGATTCTTAGTGGGGCTTATGTCAGGCTAGTATGGTGGCCAATCAATCACAGTGATATCATGGTCATTAAATCAGATATCAGTACTTTTGGCAGTGTTGACGGGGGGGGGGGCAATTGCTGCCGAAAAACAATATCATTATCTCTCTAAAGCTTATAGTTATCTAAAGCTCCGGAGGGTGTGTTCCAACTACAGGGGGATCACACTCCTCAGCCTCCCTGGTAAGGCCTACGCCAGGGTATTGGAGAGGAGAGTACGGCCGATAGTCGAACCTCGGCTTCAGGAGGAGCAGTGTGGTTTTCGTCCCGGCCGTGGAACACTGGACCAGCTCTATACCCTCTACAGGGTACTCGAGGGCTCATGGGAGTTAGCACAACTGGTTCACATGTGTTTTGTGGACCTGGAGAAGGCATTTGACTGTGTCCCTCATGATGCCTTGTGGAGGATGCTCCAGGAGTATGGAATCGGGGGCCCTTTATTAGGGGCCATCCGGTCCCTGTACGAGCGGAGCAGGAGTTTGGTCCGCATTGCCGGCACTAAGTCGGACCTGTTCCTGGTGCATGTTGGACTCCAGCAGGGCTGCCCTTTGTCACTGGTCCTGTTCATAACTTTTATGGACAGGATTTCTAGACACAGCCAAGGGCCGGAGGGGGTCTGGTTTGGGGATCAGTGGATTTCGTCTCTTCTTTTTGCAGATGACGTGGTCCTGCTGGCCCCCTCTAGCCAAGACCTACAGCATGCGCTGGGGCGGTTCGCAGCCGAGTGTGAAGCGGCTGGAATGAAGATCAGCTCCTCCAAGTCAGAGGCCATGGTGCTCGACCAGAAAAGGGTGGCTTGTCCTCTTCAGGTTGGAGGAGAGTTCCTGCCTCAAGTGGAGGAGTTAAAGTATCTCGGGGTCTTGTTCACGAGTGAGGGAAGAATGGAGCGGGAGATCGACAGACGGATCGGTGCGGCTGCCGCAGTAATGGGGGCGCTGTGCCGGTCCGTTGTGGTGAAGAGAGAGCTGAGCCAAAAAGCGAAGCTCTCGATTTACCGATCGGTCTACGTTCCTACCCTCACCTATGGCCATGAACTTTGGGTCATGACCGAAAGAACGAGATCCCGGATACAAGCAGCTGAAATGAGCTTCCTCCGTAGGGTGGCCGGGCACTCCCTTAGAGATAGGGTGAGGAGCGCGGCCATTCGGGAGGGGCTCGGAGTAGAGCCGCTGCTCCTCCACATCGAGAGAAGCCATTTGAGGTGGCTCGGACATCTATACCGGATGCCTCCTGGACGCCTTCCTCGGGAGGTGTTCCAGGCACGCCCCACCGGGAGGAGGCCCAGGGGACGGCCCAGGACACGCTGGAGGGACTCTGTCTCTCGGCTGGCCTGGGAACGCCTTGGGCTCCCCCCGGAGGAGCTGGAGGAGGTGTCTGGGGAGAGGGACGTCTGGGTGTCTCTGCTGAGTCTGCTGCCCCTGCGACCCGGTTCCGGATAAGCGGAAGACGACGAGTACGAGTACGAGCTTATAATTAGAGGGAAGCCATAAATGCTCTAAGTGCTCCTGCTAGGTCCTGACTTTGGACCTAGCATAATACACAGTGGACCAACACCAGCTCATAAGATTGGGTCAACACATCATCACTGACATGTAAACCCCATATTCCTGTAATAAAAATCACATATTATTAATTTTTTATATATATTTGTGTTGAAATATTTCACTCTGAGCTTCCCTTTTTGAATTGGCTTCAGGTTTTCATGCTGTTTAGATACAGAAAATTTAATTAACTCTGACAACACAATGATAATAGTTTTGAATAAATCTGTTTTAAGTATTCAGCATAAATGTGGGACACACTAATGCAGTAAACCTGAAGATCTTATATGTAGTATATGAAATGCACGTAAGCCTACAGAGATGTGTTTTGGGTTATTTTATTGGTTTTCAGTGAAAGTCCTCATAGGAATGTCACAGTCTTTTTACTTCTCTGAAAGAATTTATTGATATGCTTCCCGTGTGCTTGCAAACATTTTCAGTTCACAGCAATGAGAATCTTATCACAGTGTCTGACTTTGTCAACACTATTGAATTTCGGCAGAACTGGAGATTAATAACTTCCACCTGAAACAAAAATAGGTAGAGTCGAACACTTGGAGTGAAGATGAATGAGTGTCAAAACCAATGAATTTTCCATTAGATAGAGCCATGGCATGCATCAACTTTGATGTTACTAGTTTCCTCATCTGATAAGAGTTTGTTCACAATTTGCCAAGAGGTGACCTATTTACAGATACGGTTTTTGTCCTTTTTCCACACTTCAGGTTACCAATGACCTATTTTAAATTCAAAAATGGTACCTTTTCTCCACAAGGCTTCAGTCTTAGGCACAGGTATGAGTACTATAATGAGTAAAATGACCACTGTTTCTACTGAGCATTTGGTCTAAATTTGAAATACAGAGAGCATGATAATCATTTTTATTTAACTGGCAAAAAATAAAACATTGCATTTACACATGAGCACACAGTAATTCCACTTAATTACTTCACCACAGACACATTATTTATTTAAGGTAAGGACATATTCCCATCATTTATCAAGTATGCACAGTGGATAAACACACAAGCACAGCTTTGGTGAGCATGTCGAATCCAAATACAACTTATTCAATTCAGTTCAGTTTTATTTATATAGCGCCAATTCACAACACGTCACCCCAGGCACTTTACAAATTCAGTTCAATAAAATCATTCAGATTACAAGTCGGGTACATACTTTCAAATTAATCATAACTATCAGTGCAATCAGATTCAATTTAATATTCTATTTGGTTAAAACGTTTTTCCCTAGAGCCAGCCTCACACGAGTGAGGGGAGAATGTAGCGGGAGATCGACAGACGGATTGGTGCGGCTGCCGCAGTAATGGGGACGCTGTGCCGGTCCATTGTGGTGAAGAGAGAGCTCAGCCGAAAAGCAAAGCTCTCGATTTACCTGTCGGTCTACGTTCCTACCCTCATCTATGGCCATGAACTTTGGGTCATGACCGAAAGAACGAGATCCCGGATACAAGCAGCTGAAATGTGCTTCCTCCGTAGGGTGGTCGGGCGCTCCCTTAGAGATAGGGTGAGGAGCTAGGCCATCCGGGAGGGGCTCGGAGTAGAGCTGCTGCTCCTCCACATCGAGAGGAGCCAGTTGAGGTGGCTCGGGCATCTATACCGGATGCTCCTTGGACGCCTTCCTCGGGAGGCGTTCCAGGAACGTTCCACCGGGAGGAGGCCCACGGGATGGCCCAGGACACGCTGGAGGGACTCTGTCTCTCGGCTGGCCTGGGAACGTCTTGGGCTCCCCCCAGAGGAGCTGGAGGAGGTGTCTGGGGAGAGGGAGGTCTGGGTGTCTCAACTGAATCTGTTGGCCCCGCGACTCGTTCCCGGATGAAGCCAGAGACGATGAGTACGAGTACAACGAGTACGAGTAAAACATTTTTCTATCTAAGGAAACCCAGCAAATTGCATCTAGTCGGTGACTTGTAGCATTCACTCCTCCTGGATGAGCATGTAGCGACAGTGGACAGTCGCTTGCATTGACGTTGCACCAATCCCTCATACTGAGCATACATGTAGCAACAGGAAGAAACTTCCTGCAGAACCAGAACCAGAACCAGGCTCAGTATGAGTGGCCATCTGCCACGACCGACTGGGGGTTTGAGAGAACAGAACAGAGACTCAAAAAGAACACAAAAGCACTGATCCAGGCGTACTTTCTATGGGAAAGTCTTACCTAACCCAGGACTGGGTTAGGTAAGGTCCGATTCAGGCCTGACCTGATTTGGAAACAACACTGTTCAACCCAATAAATATGTTAAAGGAAGGGTGGGCAATTCATGTACCTAAATGACCTTATGAGTAGCTAGTTGCTGTTGAGACTCAGATTATTGCCTGAACTCAATAATGCGAAAAATTTAATTTGATGACGAACTCTCTATATGATTTTTAGCTGCTGCTTGAAACAGCAGTGTTTGCAAAAAGGTGGCACGTCATACTGACAGCTCAGTGTTTATCATGTCACAGTAATTTATTATCCCTTTGAACAACCATTGTCACAAAATGAAAAGGCTGTAGAAATTCATTAATCTCATAGTTTTCTTAAACTTGCAATGTTAATTCAAGCAGTAATTCCTGAGAACAACATGACCACTTTAGCCCAGACATTAGCTCATTTGTACTTAAGAGTAGGGCTGGATTAGGAAATGGGATTGAAATAACATTGCTTCACACTCTTTCATGACCTTTAGCATCATGTCCTCTATTGCAGTCTCCATCCAGCAAGCAGTATATCTTATTGGCATGCAAAGTGTGCATTTATGGCAAGTGGAAAAGACTACTAAAATTTTTCATGCGCTGCTAGTATTGATTTTATATTGCAAAATGCATACTGTTAAAAACTCTACATTCTGCATCAGTCTCTCTTTTTAACATGAGCCCACATTGGTAGATAGATTGAGGTGCTAAAGTGGCTTCCCAAATAGAGAAAGACAGCAGTCGCCTTTAAAATAAAAGCTACAGAATAAAAACTATGGATGTTTAATTTCTGATTATCTTTTGACCACTGTTGGTCAGCCTCAGACATCTAAAGGGTCGAATTTGCCTGAAGGCTGTAACATATCTGAACTAAAGTGGCAAAATTTGAATGTTAAGGCTACCAAAGAGAGAGCTGTAAAGAATAACTTATAACTAATCAAGTAATGTTTGGGTTCAAAGAAATTACTTTTATGTTTATTTTAATTCTGCTTTAAATATTATCGGAGACAAAAAAATAAAACAACCTTGTAATTTCTACGAAGACTTACTGACAAACATTTGAATTTGGTTTGCAAGTTTAATACTTGTTATATAACACTGAGTAAAATAGTTTCTGTTCATATTGAATTTATAACCAATTGTTTTGGTCAAAGTATGAATGTACTAGCTTGCCCTAACTACTTACCAGGTAAAAGACTTGAACAGACGCCAAAAAATATTCACACCCCTGCTCCTGTAAAATTTTTCTCAGTCAACCAAGAAGTTTATTCTGATAGCAGAAGGACATTGTTCAAAACATAATAAAATATGTAAATTCAGTATTAATTTTGAAAAAAAAAATCTGTTTTTAGTTACATTCTATTTATAAATGGCAAGTTGAAAATTATAAATTTCTCAATGTTCATTAAAAAATCTTTTTTGGCATTACAGCAATCAGATCCTTTTTATAATTGCTGAGCAGCTTCTTAAAAGTTTCCACTGGTATTTTGATGATTTGTTTTTGGTGATGATCTTTTAATCTTTGAGGTTGGAAGGCTTCCTCACCATCACCCTAATCTTTAGACTCTGATGTTACCAGGAAAGAAGACACTAGAATGCTATCATTTAATATTTTCATTCATGTTTTATTCATTATATTATCATATAATCATATATTCATATTTAAATTAGCAACAGTTTTTGCAAAGTAAGGACATTTCTTTAAATCTGATGAAAATGTTTGTTTGGATGTGCATGTGTTCCTTATATAAAAAAAGGGACCAACTCTTAATTATAATCTTTGATACAATGACTGGGAATGTTTTTTTCTTTTCTTGGAGAGTATGATCTGTCCAAAATCAATCATTTTGGTAATTTCATGATGCAGTATAGTATTTAAATTCACAGTCAAGGATTCAAGTCACAGTCATACAATAGTGCTATTATACAAGATCACCCTTCACAGGAACTAGTTCTACTTTTTTAGGAATAAAGAATTTCAAAATATATAGATCATGACACTAAATTCCTGACAAAGCTGCCCTTGCTTCACTGCTTTATCACATAATACAGAGTTGTATTGATTTAGATGACTCATCAATGTCCTGTGTTCTCTGTGATTGCACTGATCTCACTTTTGTGACGTCTTTCTTCCAGATATAATGAAAAGAAATTTGTGCACATAACAGTTTCTTCCATTTTTTGTTCAGGTTTCCACCTTGGTCATCAAATCAAATATGTCTTTATTTGCACAAAGAATATATTAAAAAAGCAAGACTGTGATATTTATTAGCAAAACAGTTTACCTTTCCTTTTCCAAGGGATCTTTTTGAGTTCAAATCAATAGCTCAACTTGCTTTCACAATCAGAAAGTGGTGTAGTTCAGTGGAGGTTCTTATTTGAATGGCACTCTATGACCTCCTCCTTCTGCCACTCCATACAACCAGGTACAGTCCCACTCCCCCTACAAAGCCCACTGTGGAAAAATACACATATAGGAACAATTATGAAATAATTTTAATCTGATAATAACTAAGATGAATGGATGGATACAGTCCATCCGAAAACTTTTGACAGCACTACAATTTTTTTCACATTTAGGTATGTTACAGTCTTTTTCCAAATGGTATTAAATTAATCTCCGTCCTCAACATTCTACACACAATTCCCCATTATGACAATGTGCAACATTTTTGAGGATTGTTGCAAATGTATTACAAATAGAAAACTTAGAAATCACATTAATGCAAGTATTCACTGCCTTTGCTTAATAATTTGTTGATCCATCTTTGGAAGGAATTGCATAACATTTGAATATGATGCCACAAACCTAGGACACCTATCTTTAGGCTCTTTTATCAATTCTTCTTTGCAATACATCTCAAGTTCTATCAGGTTGGATGGGAGACATCTGTGCAGCAATTTTCAGATCTCTCCAGAGATGTTCATTCAGATTCAAGTCTGAACTCTGGCTTGGCCACTCCAGGGCATTCACAGAGTGGTTCTGAAGCCACTCCTTTTAGATCTTGGCTGCTTGCTTTGGGTCGTTGTCCTGCTGAAAAATGTACCATTGCCTCAGTCGGAGGTCAAGAGTGCTCTAAAGCAGGTTTTCATCCAGGGTGTCTCTGTACATTGCTGCATTCACCGTTCCCTTTGTCTTGAATAGTCAGCCAATTACTGCTGCTGAAAAACATCCTCATACCATGATGCTGCCACCACCATGCTTCACTTTAGGGATGGTATTGGACTGGTGATGAGTGTTGCCTGGTTTCCTCCAAACATAACGTCTGGCATTCACACCAACTTCATTGTCATCAGTTTACAGCAATATCTTCTTAAACTGTGCATACCACAGGAGGGTGCCTATATTGAATAATTATAAAATTAAGCAATGGAAAGCAGTTTTAGGGCACAGCTGGCAAACCTAGCCTGTGGGGTGCTTGTTGTTGCATCCTAAAGGCCTAGCCACCCTGGACAAAAAGCCATATTGCTATCAAAAACTGGCTGTGGTGGATTGTTTGTGAGAAAATATAATGTTTGAATTTATTTGCTTGGCATATGATATTTTCACACAGGCTGTGCAGTTTCATTTTTTTCATTTTTTTTCAAGTTTTTAACTAGCAAATCTAGACTTATTTGGCAATAATAACGTCCTTATATTCTCTTCTCCTTATAAGTTACTTAGGTGTTAATTTGAGTGCCCACTATTATGTAACTATATGAGACAAAGTGCTTGTCTCATATAACTCCCAGGGCCGTCAATTTGACGGTTTTGAGAGTTTGACATGCCATAACTCTGGTTTATTAAAACTCTTATCTTCCTGGGATCCTGATTTTTCTAAACCTGTGTCTTGTGTAATCCTATGTCTCTATTTTTACAAAATAACAAAGTAAATAAAAGATCTAAGTATTTCTACCTCTAACTACCACAGCCGCTATTTTGACGGCCCTATTATTTACATTGATATTTTTTTTCCGAGGCTGAGTAGCTTAGACCCGCCACTCTAGAATGCAATCAATTGTTGGTTCAAATCTTCTA
>JAHHUM010002552.1:0-32782 GCA_036173005.1 Crenichthys baileyi
CATTTTTTATATTCTCCTGGTCCATTTTAACACATTGTTCTCTCAAAAGGCGGTCGGTAGGGCTCTTACTGCTGCGGCGCAAGCGCACAAGTAGCTCCCGCTAGCTTAGCACATTAGCCTATAGTGCCGCACCCATATCAAGACAATATCCCAAACTAAAGTTCTCTGAAGTGTTCACAATCACCCAAAAACATTATCAAAAGTTTCTACATCAACCATTGGGTGCCTTAGAAGAACATTAAACCAACCTGAATGGTAAAGCAAAGAGACAGAGGTCGGGCTGCTGGCCGCTTCGCCGCAGGGTTTATTCTGCATCTTTGCCTCTTAGTGGCCATTTTCTTTCTATCGATGCGCCATGTCCTGGCTCTTCAAGGTATGACAGCCACAAAAAACATGAAATTTGGCTTACTGCTGTGGAGAGCAGTTTCATTCAAAATTCAATAAATAAATAAATACTGCTATTGATAAATTATTAATAAATATTCCATGAAATAAATAAATATCCCCATGAAATAAAACAAAAATAATTATGTTAAAAGAAATTTTCATCTTATTTTATTTAATTCATTTCAAGATTTATTTAATTTACTTAAAGATTTATTTATTTCATAACGCAGTTTTATTTTGTGACACTTTTATTTTGTAAAGCTACTTTACGTATTTCAGTGACTTTTACTTTTTAACCCCGTTTTACATTTTAAGGAGCCAGGGGATTTTACATTTCATATGTAAAACTCGGTTTTACATATGAAATGTCTTTTATGAATTGTTACTGCTTTTAACCGTTTTTAGCCTATTTATCCATTTTGTTCTATTTAACTTATTTAAGACAGTATCTATCTATATGAGCCTTACACAGCTATGCTGGTTCGGTGTTTTTCTAACTGTCTTGTCATAACCTTTAACCTGCTAACTGAGGCCTATAGAGTCTGAGATGGAGCTCTTAGGTTTTTGATCATTTCTCTGAGCTTCACACTCTGATCTTGGACTGAATCTGCTGGGACATCCACTCCTAGGAATAATCTTCTTCTCCGTGGGATGATGGACTTCAGATAGTTTGGAGATGACCTGATAACCCTTCCCAAGTTGATGGGGAGCAACAGTTACTTCTTTAGTATCTTCTGGCTTCTCTTGCCGTCTTTAATCAATTTTAAGCAGTGTGGGCGCTCATATTGTTTCACTCATGCTCTCTGAATGTTTGTATAGAGTTTATATATATATATATATATATATATATATATATATGGAGACTGTGTAATCTGCCAAATGTTGTCATTCATCTGAAGCTGACACTGTCTCTTTGACCTTATAGCTGTTTTTAGAGTTCATTCAGACCAATCCTTACTCTTATTTTGGCATTTATATGAGGAAGAGAAGCAGCTTGTTAATTTGGTTTGCTGAAGTGTCTCCTCAGAATACGTCAGATGCTCTCCAACAGCTTCACTGTTACCACGATACAACAAACAGGACATGTAAATACAACCGTGCATGAAAGATGCAAACTGGGAGGATTTGTGATTGGGGTTATTTAACATTTACCAGATAAGAAAAAATTAATCTGACCAATAGGTGAAAGAGAAGAATAAAAGTTCATGTTTGAATGACCATAACCTCTCAATCATGTACAGCACCATAGCGCCACACCAAACACACCATATCAACACAAACACCTCATTCCAACTGTCAGGTATGGTGGTGAAGGGATGATGATGACGGCTTGTTCTGTAGCTACAGGACCTGGGTAGCTTGCAGTCACTGAGTGGACCACGACCTTCTCTGCTCACCAAAGCATCCCAGAGTCACTATGTGAGTCCATCTGTACGGCAGGTGAAGATTGTCCAAACTACTATATCTTTAATTTCTCTCAATATAAGTAACTGTAAAAAGTAGCTAGGAACCAAGTCAGGAGCATAGTTCTCCTAAAAAAGGCAAGGTCACATTTATTGTAGCAGAAAATCTAAAAATATGGTTTGGCTGAAAACCTCCAGGGACATGGTTAGCAGACCAACAATAAACCGGTTTCCTGTTTTTGGCTGAGAGGAGAGACAGCACCAAACCACAGGTAGACTGATGATGGCCAAAGAGGAACATCTAGGAACAACCTGATCGAGTTTGTGAAACTTCTGAGACTGAAGCCAAACCGAGCCACTATCTGACAGCGGTATCAGCAAGGTGAGCTCCCTTTCTCTGTGTTTTCTTTATACATATTGATGAATGAACATTCCCACACCAACTCAATTATTTCCAGATGATAAGTACAGGCCAACACCTGTGGTCCGACTCTCCATTATGGAAAATGTGACGCCTAGCAGCCCCCCCGGTCAGACTTACCTGATGGACTACAACTACCTGGCCCTGGTTCTTGGCATCTTGTTGATCCTCGTCATCATCCTGGGAAACATCCTGGTGTGTCTGAGCGTGCTCACTGAGCGCTCACTGAAGACCGCCACCAATTACTTCATCATCAGCCTGGCGGTGGCCGACCTGCTGCTGGCTGTGCTTGTGCTGCCACTCTACGTCTACTCTGAGGTTAGTCAGGTGTTGTGCTGGAAATGGTGAGTGATGTCCATGTCAAGTAGGAACTATGACTGTGAACTGATGTGTGTATAGTTCCTGGGAGGAATCTGGACTCTGAGTACCTCCATCTGTGACGCTCTGATGACCATGGATGTAATGCTCTGCACCGCCTCAATCCTGAATCTCTGTGCCATCAGCGTGGACCGGTAAGTTGCTGTTCCAATCAATATTCCTTTATATAAAGTAACGTAGACATCCATCCATCCATCTAGATCAGGTCCTGAACACCCCTTTCCCAAGCAACACTTCTCAGCTCATCCGGGGGGATTCCAAGGCATTCCCAGTAGGTTTTTTTTAACCCCTCAGGGAGTTAAAAAGGGACACACCTTCAGCTTCTCCAGGAGGCATCCTAATCAGATGAACCACCTCAGAGCAGTTGTGGCTGTACTCCAAACTCCCCCTGAATTAGGATCTCACCTACTTTCTAAGACAGAGCCCTGCAAAGGAAGCTCATTTCATCTGCTTGTATCTAAGCCCTCATCCTCTACATCTTGATCCATTTCTCAGGACTGTAGGTGAGGGTGGAAAAGTCGAGGGACCATAAATTCCAGAGTAGCTTTAGCTTAAGGTTTATGTTCAATTCAATTTAATTCAGTTTATTTATATAGCGCCATTTCACAACACATGTCGTCTCAAGGCACTTAACAAAAGTCAGGTAAATACATTCCAATTAATCTTAACCATTGAACAGTGCAGCCAGATTCATTTATTTATTCAATTTGGATAAAAAGTTTTTCTATCTAAAGAAACCCAGCAGATTGCATCCAGTCAGTGACTTGCAGCATTCACTCCTCCTGGATGAGCATGTAGAGACAGTGGACAGTCACTGGTGTTGACTTTGCAGCAATCCCTCATACTGAGCATGCATGTAGCGACAGTGGAGAGGAAAAACTCCCTTTTAACAGGAAGAAACCTCCAGCAGAACCAGGCTCAGTGTGAGCGGTCATCTGCCACGACCGACTGGGGGTTAGAGATAACAGAGCAGAGACACAAAGAGAACAAAGAAGCACTGATCCAGGAGTACTTTCTATGGGAAGGAAAAGGTAAATGTTAATGGATGTAGCTCCTTTAGTCATTTCACCTAGAAAGAAAGAACAGATAAACTCTGAGCCAGTTTTCAAGGTTAGAGTCTGAAAGAGAGCACATAGAGTTAGTTACAGTAAAAGCTCAGTCAGTAGCTATGTCTAGGAGAGAGAAAGGGTTAAACACTGAAAGACAGGGCCATGTGGATCATCAGTAGAGGGTGAGCATTAAGTTGTTGCCAGCAGAAGCTTGGACGATGCCCCTCTCCAGAAAGGTGTCACAGGTAGACACAGAGTCAGGCCAGGTGTAGCTTCTAGGAAGAGAAAAGAGAGAGAACAAAGTTAAAAGCTGAAATAACAGCAAATAATGCAAAATTGGAGAGTAGTGTGAGAATGTAGCGAAGAGGGTGAAAGTGGTCATTATGTCCTCCAGCAGCCTAAGCCTATAGCAGCATAACTACACAGAAAGTTTCAGTTCAGATTATTTAGTTAAACGGCGCTTATTTTCAACAATGTCGTCTCAAGGCACCCCACAAAGGGTCCCACTGATGGTCATTGTTATACTAAAAACCACAAGGATTGGGATACCTCTCTCTGTCAGACTGATTATAACCATTGGAAAAGAGAAGATACAGAGCATCCCAGTTTGTTGTGTTTTGGACCTGCAGACCACTGACCTGGAAATGCTCACCTCAGTTCATCATCAGTGAATCCTTTAATTAACCAAATCAGAAGCTGTGTTCACATTTTCAGAACAACTTTGAGCTCGTTTACACTCCAGGTTGAACTCCTTCAGCTCTGATCTTGGTCTCTGATCCTTGTTGACGTATTCATGGACAGGATTTTCAGGTGTGACGTCTATTTTGGGAACCAAAAGGGTCTAAAGTTTGGAACTTTGCAGATCCTGTGGTTCTGTTGGCATCTTCAAGTCATGAACATCACTGGAGCAGTTTGGAGAACATTGTGGAGTGGCTTGGATAGAAGTAAACTCCTCTAAGTCTGAGGCCATGGTTCCCAACTGGAAAAAGTACTCGTACTCGTACTCGTACTCGTCGTCTTTCGCTTATCCGGAACCGGGTCGCGGGGGCAGCAGACTCAGCAGAGACACCCAGACGTCCCTCTCCCCAGACACCTCCTCCAGCTCCTCCGGGGGAGCCCAAAAGGCGTTCCCAGGCCAGCCGAGAGACATAGTCCCCTCCAGCGTGTCCTGGGCCGTCCCCCTGGGGCCCCTCCCGGTGGGACGTGCCTGAAAAAACCTCCCAGGGAAAGGCGTCCAGGAGGCATCCGGTATCAGATGCCCGAGCCACCTCAACTGGCTCCCCTCAATGTGGAGGAGCGGGGCCCCTACTCCGAGCCCCCCCGAATGGCCAAGCTCCTCAGCCTATCTCTAAGGGAAATGTGCCCGCCACCCTTTTTGGGGGGAAGCTCATTTCACCCCTTTTATCCGGGATCTCGGGTTTTTTTTCGGTCATGACCCAAAGTTCCATGGCCATAGGTGAAGGTAGGGGGGAACGTAGACCGACCGGAAAATCGAGAGCTTCGCTTTTCGGCTCAGCTCTCTCTTCACCACAATGGACCGGCACAGCCCTCTCATTACTGCGGCAGCCGCACCGTCTTTTGACCCCCCGCTCCATTCTTCCCCCTCATGAAAAAAGCCCCCCGAGATACTTTTTTTTCCTCCATGGAGGCAGGAACTCCCCCCCAAACCCTAAGAGGACAAGCCACCCTTTTCCGGTTGAGTACCATGGCCCCTCTGACTTGGAGGGCTGATCTTCATCCCAGCCGCTTCACACTCGGCTGCCGAACCGCCCCAGCGCATGCTGTAGGTCTTGGCTAGAGGGGGCCAGAAGGACCACGTCATCTGCAAAAAGAAGAGACGAAATCCACTGGCCCCCAAACGAGACCCCCCCCGGGCCCCTTGGCTGCGTCTAGAAATCCTGTCCCATAAAAGTTCTGAACAGGACCGGTGAAAAAGGGCAGCCCTGCCGGAGTCCAACATGTACTGGGAACAGGTCCAAATTAGTGCCGGCAATGCGGACCAGACTCCTGCTCCGCTCGTACAGGGCCCCGGAGGGCCCCTAATAAGGGCCCCCGATTCCATACTCCTGGAGCCCCCCCAAGGCATCACGAGGGGACACGTCGAATGCCTTCTCCAGGTCCACAAAACACATGTGAACCGTTGGGCAAAATCCCATGAGCCCCCCATCCCCTGTAGAGGGTATAGAGTTGGTCCAGTGTTTTCCACGGCCCGGGGCGAAAACCACACTGATCCTCCTGAAGCCGAGGTTCGACTATCGGAGGGGCTCTCCTCTCCATACACTGGCGTTGGCCTTAAACCCGGGAGGCTGAGGAGTGTGATTCCCCTGTAGTTGGAACACACCCCCCGGTCCCCCTTCTTATGATTTTTATGAAGGGGGACCACCACCCCGGGTCTGCAGTCCAGAGGCACTGTCCCCGACCCCCATGCAATGTTTTAAGAGGCGTGTCAACCCTGACAGCCCCCCAACATCCAGAGATTTGAAGTACTCAGGGGGATCTCATCCACCCCGAAGCCTTGCCACCACGGAGCTTTTTAAACTACTTCGGTGACTTCAGCCTGGGTCATGAAAGATCCCCAACCCCCAAGTCCCCAGCCTCTGTTTTCCCAGGGGTGCGTGATGGCAGGATTGAGGAGATCCTCGAAGTACTCCTTCCACCCCCCTAATGTCCCCCTAGAGGTCAGCAGCCTCTCACCCCACTAAAACAGTGTTGGTGAAGCACTGCTTCCCCCCTCCTGAGGCGCCGGACGGTTTTGCCAGAATCGCTTCGAGGCCGACCAGTAGTCCTTCTCCATGGCCTCACGAACTCCCCCCCAGGCCCCGAGTTTTTCCTCTGCCACAGCCCGGGCCCCACCCCCCCCTTGGCCTCACGGTACCCGTCAGCCCCCTCAGGGGTCCCACAAGCCAAACACAGCCGATAGGGAAACTTTTTTTCAGCTTGACAGCATCCCTTACTGCCGGTGTCCACCACCGGGTTCTGGGATTGCCGCCGCGACAGGCACCGCAGACCTTACGGCCGCAGCTACGGGCAGCAGCATCGACAATAGATGCGGAGAACATGGTCCACTCGGACTCTATGTCTCCAACATTCTCCGGAATCTGGTCAAAGCTCTCCCGGAGGCGGGAGTTGAATACATCCCTGGCCGAGGGCTCCGCCAGGCGTTCCCAGCAGACCCTCACTATGCGCTTGGGCCTGCCAAGTCTGTCCGGCTTTCTCCTCCTCCAACGGATCCAACTCGACACCAGGTGGTGATCAGTAGACAGCTCAGCCCCTCTCTTCCCCCGAGTGTAAAATGCGGCCGAAGGTCTGCTGATAAGACAACAAAATCGATCATTGATCTCCTGCCTAGGGTGTCCTGGTGCCAAGTGCACTGATGGACACCCTTATGCTTGAACATGGTGTTTATTATGGACAATCCGTGACTAGCACAGAAGTCCAATAACAAAACACCACTCGGATTCAGGTCGGGGAGGCCATTCCTCCCGATCACGCCTCTCCCGGGTCCACTGGCGTTTCCCACGTGGGCGTTGAAGTCCCCCGCAGAATAATGGGGCCCCGGGAGGGGGCCTATCCAGCACCCCTGACAGGGACACCCAAAAAGGCCGGGTATCCCCAAATCCCGCTCAGCCCATAGGGCCGAAAAGACAGTCAGAGACCTTCCCCACCGAAGGCGCAGGGATGCGACCCTCCATCCACGGGGTAAACCCCCAAAAACGGACGGGCCCCCCTTTTTTTGGGGGGCAACAAGCAAACCCACCCCAGCCCGCCGCAATCTTGGAGAAGATTGTGGAGTGGCTAGGATAGAAGTAAACTCCTCTAAGTCTGAGGCCATGGTTCCCAACTGGAAAAAGTGAAGAGCTGAAATGTGTCATCTTCTATCATCTGGTGAATCTAAGTTCCAGCTCTGACTCGTGTTCTTGAGATATGGAGCTGGCCGAGACCCAGATCCTAATGAAGGGGAGGGAGGGCAACAAGTCCTGATCCTGATGGGTTCCAGGACTTAACGTATCTGATGCTGCTGATCACTAATCACTTCCATCTTTATAGACCTAATTAGCAGCACACTGACAGTAATCGTCATGAACATTTTCAGAAAGAAGTCATCTGGTTTAATAGAAATATTTAGAAAATATATATCATCCTGTAGTAAAATGTCGTTATGTCTTTCTGAAACAGGAATTATCAATTAAATTTAATGTTTCAGTCTTAATGTCATTAAACATGTTACTCCAGAGGTCACTTTGTTGTTCATGGGGCAAAAAAATGTTGTTTTCTCATTCATTATTCCTCATAATAAATTAAGCTGCAGTGAAGAAGCTTGTTATAGAGGTAAGAGGTTCTGTCCTGGCTTTCCAGGATGGCAGGTGATAACGGGCCCAATTAACAAGTTGCAACGTGTTAAGAAAGTTTAATGAAACACTTGAATCAAACATGGCTGAGGCCACACATTTATATTTTTAGTACTGAGGGTGACAAGCTATTTGAAGCAGAGGCTGTTATTTGGCACAATAGTAGTTGTTTCTACATTTCTCAAAGGTAGGGAGGATGTATGAACCCATTCTGTCAGAGTTTGCCAGATTCTGTGGGCAAATTCACGATGTTTGCTTTCATGGGGTCCCACCTCACCATCTTCTTGTCTTCAGTCTCAAAACAAACTCCTGAGAGTCCAATATGTTTGGTTATACTGCAGGTACATCGCTGTGGTGGTGCCCCTAAAATACAACCGGAACCAGTTTAGTGTTCGCCAACTAGCTCTCATCACTGCAACCTGGGTCCTGTCTCTGGGCGTAGCGAGTCCAGTCATCTTTGGTCTGAACCAGGTGCCGAATCGGGATCCAACGGTGTGCAAGCTGGAGGATGATCGCTTTGTGGTGTACTCGTCAGTCTGCTCCTTTTTCGTGCCATGTCCAGTCATGCTGTTCCTCTATTACTGGATGTTCCGTGGCCTGCAGCGCTGGAGCAGTCGGAGCCGGTCTCAGGCTCATCAGGTTGGTCGGAGAGGTTTCTTTTTGCATCTCGGCTCAGCTCTGCGTAGAGCTATAGATACAACCCCTGGCAGCCAAAACAAGATTGTTTTTACAGCGTCTCCCATAAGCCCCACCTCTCCATCTACATTCTCCATGGCAACGCCTTGTGCCACCCCGCTTGGGGAGGAAAACCAGGATGGGACAGTGAATGGCAGCTGATAGCGACCCAATGACCCCTCAGATGGACAGGGCGTCGGATGGCGAGCCCACAGGGGGCAGGGAGCGAGGCAGCCGCAGAGAGAACAGCCTGAAAAGCAGCATCACAAAGAGAGGACGGAGGACCAGCAAGACCAGTAGGGTCAGTGGGAGGGAGCGCAAGGCCATGAAAGTCCTACCGGTCGTTGTTGGTGAGTACCAGAACCAGGCTAGCTCTGACACTCGATATGATATGCTTAATTTTATGAGACAATCGTCTTCAAACTGCACCATAAAAAGTTAGATTTTTTTTATTGACAGGATGAACCAAAGATGTTTGATGTTTTCCCTGGAATAAATGCAATAAATGAAATGCAGAGTGCAGCAGGAGGTTTGCAGCTTAAATAAACCACCTAAGGCATCAGGGTATGCTTGATTTATTGTGCAGAGTGTGAGAGCGACCACATGTGAAGCAGCAGCACAGTTTGAGCTGACTGCATGAACCAGCTCATCACCTCATTCATCACATTTCAGACACATGCAGCAGCGGGCTAAGCCATTCTGGCCCCTGTCGAACCTTCGTAAAGGGGCCCTCCCCCATGTCTGCTGTAACGTAACAGTAGGCCCTGTGGGCCGCCACAATTTTCATACTGGAAAACTGGGAACCAGACAGGAGCAAATTCCTACTTTAATAAGACCCAAATACTCCTTAATATTCTTTGGAAAAACCTTTGTTTTATTGTTATAATAAAAGTGAACGCCACTCACTGTGTACAAACTAATAGCAGAATAGAATAGAATAGAATAGAATAGAATAGAATAGAATAGAATAGTACTGGGGGGTAAAATGAAATTGCCATTAATGACAGGGTAGAGGTAAAAAATACAGTAAAAATATAATATATTGCAAAATTATATGTTGCACAATTCTTTGAGTCATATTGGATCCTCCTGACCGGGCCCAGTTGTTAGAGCGCTGTGGAAATGTCACTGTGTTTAAGAAAGGTGGTACCTGGAGGCAGGTCCAAACATCGGTCCATTGCAGGTATGGACAGGGAACCGGACTGGATGAAGGATGATGGACAGGAAAAGAGACACTTGCATGAGCTGTAAAATGACAACAATAAAAAGTTGTTTTATCTGTAAATCTTGTAAATTTGTGCCTCTCTGTATTTTCAATTGACAATGCTATTTACACCACGAATTAATCTGAAGAGTGAGGAAAGGAAAGGAGTGGAACTGCAGTTAATAATAAAATGTTCAGAAATTTTAAGTTATACAATAAGAGTCCTTTAAAGCCATATGTGTGTGAGGGGATGGGAGGAATATGAGGACAGAGTCAATAGGTTGGCAGATAATAATCATGTAGTTAACAGGTTAGTATGGATAACAGTTTTTACTGATATTGAGTGATGTGTGAATCGTCTAGATAAAAAACATCACGTGTTAAGGCAACTGTGGCTCAATAGGAAGAGTAGTCGTCTTGCAATCAAAAGGTTGTGGGTTCAATTCCAGCTTCCTCCTGCCACACGTCGATGCGCCCCTGGGCAAGGCACTTAACCTCAAGTTGCCTACCGATCTGCGTATCGGTGTATGAATGTGTGAGCGTAGGCTATATATAAGTTCAGTCCATTTACCAATATTGGCGGAGATGACCTCGGTATGTTGTACTTTGTGTTTTTACAGCATTGAGTGATCAGACATTATCTTTATTGTCCACTAAGACATCTATAAAAGCAGTTGTCTTCTGTTTTACTGAAGAGAGAACAGCATCACAAGTTAATTACATATAGAATAATGTAATTTACTAATAAAATGTACTCTATCCTGCTCTCATCTAGGCTCCCTATTTCTCTCTCCTCTTTTATTCTTCTTTTCATGGAATATGAATGGACTTTTCTTGAATTGAATTAAATTGAAATATCCTTTCTTGTTCATTGTCTCTTTCCTCTTCCTCTCCTTTATTGTTCCTCTTATAGTGAATGCATACTCCTCTTCTTCATGGCCCCTTTCAGATGGATGTGGTTTCTAGTTTTTTTATTGGTATTAGGGATCAGTATGGATCTTTAATCTTCCTGTCACTGTAGTTGGTTGGAACAGTTGATACCACTAGTTGAATCTGACCCTGCGGGCTTTGGCCTCTGGAAACCTTTGGATTAGTGCATCCATGTCCAGGGTTCCCCTGACCTCAAGGCTATTGAGAGCAGAGGAAGATAGTCTGTCCTGGAACATGGTGGAAGCATGGTAGAAGCTGCTTCCACAGGGAGGAAGAGGAACAGTCTTAGAGCTATACTTAGATACAAGTCAAGCAGGTTCTGCTGATAAAAATAATCTAGCATCTCAAATAGTTATGATCTGTGTGTGTGTCCCCTTTAGTATTTTGATATAGAACAAATAAACAAAGTACTACAAGTTGTCTCAGCCATATACAGCAATATTTTAAGTAGAAACTAAATCCTGAGACTCTTAAATCAGTGCTGTGTTCTGTGGACTGTTCTGTAACAACCATCAATCATCCCTCATCATGTGAAACCTCCCCCTTGTCCTGTTGTTCCTCGCCACTCACTTGTTCTTCATCTGGTCCAATTCCCTGTCCACGATGGCGTTATAGGAATGTAAATTTTTTTTTGTTTTTTCACGCTTTGTGTGGTTTTCTGCTCTGCTTTGACAAACCCGGTCTTCTTTCACTTATCTGATCCTGCCTCTCCCTCAGGCACGCTGCACTTCCTGGATTAGTTATGTGACAGAAACAGAAAAGCCCATTTTAGTTTGAGAACATGGGGAGCAGAAGTCAATCATCCATTTTGTTATGTTCTTTGATTGTATAATAATAATTTATGTCGGGGGGGGGGGGGTTGGGCAACCAGCGGGCCCCTTACTGGTTGGGCGATTGCCTACCTTGGCCTATATGATAAGTCTGCACCTGGACACATCAACAAAATAAGGATGTTATTTTAAAGAGTTAGTGCCAACCTCTACAAAAACAACAACCTACATGAGCTGACCCAGTAAAACAGCACAGAGACAACCTGAGCAGGACATCAGGACTCAGTTTACAGAGGAGCCTATAAACACTCAGGAAGCAGTCACTAAAGTCTCAGTTAGCAAGGCTTCTGAAACTGGGTCCACACTGGGTCATCAAGAGAACAAAACACAGCAGCACATCTAACAACAGAAAATGTGTTATTATGGCCTAGTTAAAGTCCAGCACACATTTGTTTTAAGATGTTACTTAATCAAAAGGTAGTGGAGGTTTGCAGTGTGAGGAGACATCAGCATTAAATTTGATGGACCACCCAGTTCCAGTGAAGTTGGGACGTTGTGTAAAACATGAATAAAACCAGAATACAGTGACCTGCTAATCCTGTTCAACCTTTAAGCAACTGAATCTACCACAAAGACCAGATAATGTTCAAACTGATCAACTTTATTGTTTTATGCTAATTTTCCTCATGTTGAGTCTGATGCTTGCAACACATTCTATCAAAGCTGGACCGGGTCATGTCCACCACTGTGTTTCTTCACCTTTTCTTCTAACACTCAGTCAGCGTTTGGGAACTGAGGACTAATTGTTGGAGCTTTCTAGGTGAGCTAGTCCAGGGTCTCCGTTGTCGTATTCTGATCTTCATAATGCTGCACAGGTGTTTTATGGGAGACAGGTCTGGACCACAGGCAGGCCAGTCTAGAACCAGAACTCTTTTACTACAAATGGCGGAACACGTGCAGAATGTGGCTTGGTATTGTCTGGCTGAAATAAGCAGGACCTCCCTAAAGATGTTGCTAGGATGACAGCAGATGTTGCTCCAGAACCTGTATGGACCGTCCAGCATCAATGGTGCCTTCACAGATGTGCCAGTTACCCATGATGCCATGGGAACCAACACACCTCCATACCATCACAGATGCTGGCTGTTGAACTTTGCTCTGACAACAGCCCAGATAGTCCTTCTCCTCTTTGGTCCGGAGGAAACGACGTCCATGAACCATCTGGAATGTTGACTCGTCAGACCACAGCAAACTTTTCCACTTTGCTTCAGTCCATCTCAGATGAGCTCAGGTCCAGAGAATCCGGCGCTGTTCTGGGTGTTGTTGATATATGACTTTGTCTTTGCATGGTAATTTTTAACTTGTAGACGTAGAGATTAAACTGAGTTAACTGACGATGGTTCTGAAGTGTTCCGAGCCCATGTGGTGATATTCTGGTACTGAATGATGTTGGTTTTTAATGCAGTGCCTCCTGAGGGGTCGAAGGTTTCCCCGGTATTAATGTTTTCCTCCTTGCGGGCAGAGATTTCTTCAGATTCTCTGAATCGTTGATTAAATTTATGGTCTGTAGATGACAAAATTCCTAAATTCCTGCAGTTGTACATTGGGGAAACTTGTTCTTAAAACGCTGGACTATTTTGCTCACCCAGAATGTTCACAAAGTGGTGAACTTGACCCCATCCTTGTTGGCGAACGACTAAAACCGTTCAGGGACTCTTTTTTTTAAACCCATCATGACCCTCACCTGTTTCCAGTTAACCTGTTCACCTGTGGAATGATCATCAGCATTCCTCAACTTTCCAGTCTTTTTTGCCGTTGTTTCAGCTGAGTTGGAACGTGTTGAAGGCATCAAATTTTACATGAGTGAATATTTGTAAAAAGCAAAGATTGTCAGTTTGAACATTAAATATCTTGTCTTTGTGGTGAATTCAGCTGCATAAAGGTTGGACTGGACTGGACTTGTTTTGCATAATGTTCCAACTTCATTGGAAGTGTGGTTGTATATTTAATGGTCATTTCAGAACTCCAGCCTGGTTCACTGAGCAGGCTGGAGATGTCCTACACCAGGCTGAGGTTAGTGGACCAAGTCTGGGTCTGATCTGGGTCGAGGTGTTTGCATAAAATCTGATTTCAATCTAAATGTAGTGTTTTAAACACGTGATTCAAGGCCAGTTTAAAATAAATGGAATGAATTCCACTTTAAACTTGATCTGCAGACTTCATATGAAGTAATTTTTCACATTTAGTTCTTGTCAGTGTTAAGTTATAAAAACTACCAAACAAAGTGAGACAGTAGAGGTAAGGTTTTATCAGCTTCTTGCAGTTTCTCACTGAGAACGAGAGATTTCTTTGCAGGAAGTCTCTTCTCCACATAAACTGTTTTTCTGCAACACAGGCAAGCTGTGGCTTCAGTAAAAATAGAAACTGCTTCTCCGTGAGAGCTGCTTTAATTCCTCAGCACTAGTTTCACACCAATGAACATAAAAAAATCACACTTTATTCACCTAAAACAGCCTGCAGGCTGTGATTTTCACAGAAACATGGCTGCAGGCAGAGAGAACACAGAGAAGCTGCTTTATACATCTGTATTTTCCTGCTTTCTTTGTTTCTGTGCAGGAAGATTGATGCCAGTCTGTCTTTTTGTGTTTCAGGTGTGTTTCTGGCCTGCTGGACGCCGTTCTTCACCGTCCATGTCACCAAGGTGTTATGCCGCTCCTGTGACATCGGCCCCACCCTCATTTCTGTGGTCACATGGCTCGGCTATGTTAACAGCGCCGTTAACCCAATCATCTACACAGTCTTTAACGCAGAGTTCAGGAACGTCTTTCACAAGCTGCTCTGCTGCCAGACGTGACCCTTAAAGCACCGTCTCCGAGCTCAAATGTTCTTCAGAACATCCTCAGAGGCTCCAGAAGTCCTCTGATGTCAAACTGTCTCTTATTTCAGCATGTCAGTCTGGTTCTTAGAGCGGCTTAGAGGCATTGAATATCTGACAGATGTTCTGTAATATCTGAGTAGCTATACATATGTGTATTTTAAAGCTGTTGCAGATCAGTGTGGACTTATTTGATGCTTTTGTTTCCTTTAATACATTTTTATGACATAAATGATCAAAATGGAGCAAAACTGAAAGTTTTAATGAAGGTTTGGTGATTTGTAGCTTTTGAATCTGTGAAATGGACATCATGAGATGTAGCTGAAACGGATGTCCTCCTTCTGGACTACTGAGACAATAAAGTAGTGAACGACACATCACACAAAGTTTTATGTTCTTACAGAAATCAGTAAGGTCCTCAAGGTGAACTTTGTTTTATCAGGTGTTAAAGTAGAGTCAGCAGCTGCAACTTTAAATGTCAGGTTTCACTTTCAAAATGTTCCTGAAGTGATCTGAAACTGGGGTTAGTTGTAGTGCTCTTTGCATGCTCTCTCTATTCTGATGCAAAGTCTTGGTGAGGACTTCAGGGGTCATTAAAACTGTTTTGAGGATGCACTACCCTCTGTTTTGAGCTTTTGATCATTTCTTATCTTAGTGGCAGCATGTTGTGGTCCTGGGTGGGGTGTGGCAGCAGGATGTTCATGATGTTTGACCACATCCACAGGCGTGGTTTGTTGCAGATCATCTAAAGAACCTGCAAACCAGCAGGAAACCCATGTTTGTTGAGTGTGGCAGCATCATGGTTAAAATGTAAGAAGGTAGTTTTCATCAAACTTTTTGACAGCTCGAGTGACTGGTTGACCTCCCCAATGACCGCAGGATTCCTCAGTCAAGAACATCTGCTTTCCTCATCTGACAGAATACGTAAAGAAACATGTAATCACTCTATACAATAGCAGGGGAAAATAAGATTATTTAAAAGAAATAGTATTTCATTCCATTTTAGAGAAAAGGAGCTCAGATAGGGTTAGATACCTTTCACACAATTAAACAAAATAGTCTTTTAAAAAAAGAGATCAGGCAGTCTTTTCAACTTTCAGCTTCCCCTAAATGTTGTGGGAAAGGGTTTAAGCATGACCTCTCAAATGACAATCTATATATTTGCTACCCTTCGTCGATAAATAAAGCTCTTTCACTGGAGAAGGCTCGCAGAGGGAAAAAGACTACGAAGGAAAAATGCGGGATATGAAACATTTCTTCTTCTGATTGGGTTTTATATTTGTTTTTATATTACAAATATTACATATTTAAGGTTTAGGAGTCCGTTTGCTAATTTTAGGTGTGAGCATGTCTGAGGGCTGGGGACCTGCTGCTGTGGTATTCGGCTCTTATATCTTCATTGTTCTCTAAATGTTTTCTATCATTGCTCATAATCGCCTTCATTAAATAGTTGTACAACAATTTGATTGAATTAAAAGACTATGTACTAATTAACTCTCTTCTAGAGGCAACTGTTGTTTTTTTATGACTATGAGAGTATAGAGTGATAAAATATGAACACACCACACTTTTCAGATGTCTGAAAAAATGTTGCTTTCTCTTCTAATTCTTATTTCTTTTCAACTCTGTACCTCTTTGTGTTTTTTCTATCAGCATAACACAGATAAAATATATTGTTTTACCACACTGTGGTAAAAAGTTGAATTTAAAATACTGATCTTTATTCACCTCAGTGAGCTCCGGTTTCAGAGCTCCTCAGCTAAGAGCCCTTTGTTTAGTTTTAAAGGGTTGACTTTTGATGAGCCTTACTGGGGACTAAGTGTGCAAGCAGCCTTCAGATGGCATACCTGGGACAGAAAAATGAGTGCGATTATAAAATGTAATCTTCAACTTGGTTAAGTAGGTTTTAAACTGAAAGGTTTTGGACTGAAACAAACTGTAGGGCTTATTTAGGTCTAAGCTGGAACTGTCATTTGTTTCACAAGATAACTCAGGAGGATTTTTTATTTTTTCTGGGTTTTCTGATTATTCACTGAGGCAGACATAGTAAAATGCAATGCTCATGTTAGTGATTCTTTTATACCTTACAAGCCTATTTTTCTACATCTTTACATTTTCCTGATCCTCAGTGAGCTCTTGCAACAAGAGCAAGAACAAGCATTCTTGTATCATCGTCACGTGAGAAACCTGCCTCAAACAAGAACAATTCAAAACAAAAACACATCCCCCCGATGCGAGAGTGTTTCCCTTAGACCATGCATTATACTCCTAAACAAGCACTCCACACTTTTCAGATTTTTTGAAACACTTTTTTGTCTTTTGCTCTATAATTATCTCGGGTCATGGGGAGGTCAACCTGTCACTCAAACTGTCAAAAAGTTTGATAAAAACTACCTTCTTACTTTTGCTGTAATCCAGTCCTGCTCTGACTGGATCGGGCTCTGCCTGAAAACAGTGACGTACGCTGTTGTTCTGGCTGGAGTCCATGAAGAAGTTAGTATCCTTTCCAGAGGTGACCAAAACGTTGTCCACATGCACCAGATGCTGCACAGGTTCTCACCAGATCTTTAGGACTTCCAACAGGATGCTACTGGAGGAACAACTAGAAGTTGTTTAGATTACTCTGCTCATTTATTTCCTTCACTGTGATCTTCTCACTTTTGTCGAGTTCCTAAACATGTTACATCTTCTCTCATCCTCTCTCATTCCTCTGTGCTGTGTTGTTCTGTCAGCTCCATCCTTTCAGTTCATTTTCTGCTCCGTTGCAGAAACATCAGTTAGGAAATAGCCTCCTGCGTCATGCAGCTCGTCCGTGATCTTTTTAGGTTAGGATTGTGCAAATATCTACAGTACTATTTCCTAGTAGAGTAGCTGGGTACTGTGAAGAAACTGTTTCTGTGGTGGCTGGATCGGGCCAAAGTGACCAGATCCTGGATCAAAACAGTCTAATCAGCTTCCTCTGTGGGTGGCTGGGCTCTGCCTTAGAGATATGGGGGAGACATGAACAAGTGAATCCTAAACACCATTTTTTATCTGCTTTGTGTTTTTTTTACTGTTTTTGCTCACTGTGAAAGCTCCTGTTGCTGGACCTGGATAAGCCTCTGCTTCTTCTCTCCTGCTCTGCAGCACAAGGCTTCCTGATTTCACAAACTGTTTAGGTGCTTCACGGTCTCAGACCTGCGGTCAGTTTCCCTCCAAGATCCACTGTGGAATACCAGATCTGGTGGCAGAACATCCATGTGTCTCCTTTGTCAGATTCAAACAGATTCAAGGCCAGACATCTGCAGAATCTGAGACTTCATTCTGAGACATGGATTAAAGGTCAGAGCAGTCTCAGCTGAGAGACTAAAATCTCACCTGGACAAATTAACCTTTAACTCCCAGTGGAGGCGAAGATAGAATCAAGAGGCGGAGGATGGAGGAGACGGGCTCTGTTGGACATTTACACGGACAGATGAGATGGAGGATTTACACCTGAGAGGGTTCAGCAGGTAGTTTCCACTCTGATGATGACTCACCTCCATCAGCTTAGAGAGAACATCAGCTTTACTGTTGGCTGAGGAGAAAAATCTGGAGTTCTTACCAAAAACAGCTGAAATAAAGCTGCAGCAGAACCCGGTGATAGAAACAGAATCTGTCTCAGACTGAGGCTCCATCAAAAGTCTTTTCTGCTCCGATGTCTGAAAGGAAGGAGTTCTGATTCGAGCTGTTTCACTCAAACAAGGCAGATTCTCTCTGTCCAGCATCTGTTTTTTTGATTTTGTCATTTTTAGAGATTGGACCATTGGACCAGTCCTCGGACCAGACCTTTCAATAAGTCTATCTCTGAATCTGGAACCCAGCCTGCTCTGGAGGTCCAGAGGTTTCCAGCATCAGTGCCCTGGTTCCTAGGAACAAGGAAGGTAGCTAAAATATCTTACTGGACCCAACGACCTGCAGAAAGAACGCTGACCTTTGTCAGAAACTATCAGGTTCAGTAATGGACATGAAAAGCTTTTGCATATATTCCCCAGTTTCCAGTAGATAAGTTATACTGGAAGCATTTTCTTCAGACTACAGATAAAAGAAATGTGTGTAGGCCTGTCGCAATAAAGCATAATCAATTAATGGGCCCTCAGTGGTTCTCCACCGTGGTTCTCATGGCCCTCATGAGTGAAGCGTGCGCACGCACAAAAACCTTGCGGCGCAGCGTTTTACTTACAACTCAGCAGGTATAAAAATGAACGTTGCGTGAAAATATGCAGCAAACTTTTTCAGTCGACAATAGTAAACTACAGAGAACTAAAACCTCCCCTAAATTCCCACTGAAATATGAAACACTGACACCATCCAGTTTATTTTCATGGAGCATCAAACCTGATGTTTTTCTTCATGACTTTGAGCTTTTATGGTTTTAAACCACAAGCGATAAAACTGAATCACATTCAGCCTCAATAACGTACTCACACCTCAGAAAATGATGGAAACAACCTCAGTGGGATGGAAACTGTGAAACTTCCTCTGTTTCTGTCACCTGTAGATGGGAATACTGCCTCATGTCGGTCTGAGCCGCTGAGGAGCAGAAGAATGGATGAGATAATCATCTGATGGCGCTACTTTCATTCTCCCTGAGAAGAAAACGTGTCAGGATTCAGCAGTTAATCCCTAACGAGTCAGTTTTGATGATTTTTTCCCCCCTAAGGTGGACAAGCTGTTCGGACAATCACACATGTCGGTTTCTTAATCTTTTAGTCCTCCCTGAACCGGGCCGTGCCAGCCATATGGGTCGGCCTTCATCCAGATGTTTGCTCAGATAAGTAAAAAAGGTTCCCCTAAACCGTGGCTCTCATTGTGCCTCGCACGCCATAGGTAGCTGATTTCTCTGAATGTAATCAGAGCTTACGTGACTGGACCCATACTGCTATAAGGCTATAATATGCTTTAATGAATAGAAAACATCTTCATTCAATATATGTGGAACCTATTAGTGATGTTCAGATGTGTCTCACTAATGCAACCATGGCCTCCTCAGCTCAGCTTATTTGGACAGGTGGTGGGTGCCTTCCGGCTTTTTATCCTACTTTGCATATGCATTCAGGGGCGGGGACCGGGCGTTTGAGCGCCACTTGCAGCTGAGCCCAATTCACTGCTGAGTGCGATGCATGAAGGCTACGTGTGCGGTTAAGGCAACCAACAGTGCCATAAAACGTCACTTTTACCAGGCGTCTGGTAAAAGTTCTATAGGTTGTACTGATCGTTTTATAGGTCAGTACACCGTAAATTATGGCAAAAATACCTTCAGAACGCCATTTAAGACCACCTCTTGGACGCTACTTTTTACATAATACGGTGTTCAATGACCTGAATAAAGTGCATATTCTCACCGCTTCATGACATATATTACACCGTCTAAAACTGTGTTTTGTTAAATTCTGCAAAGCCCTGCCTATACTTTTCTCATCCACTTAATTTAAACTCCAGTCACCCAATAAGAGAAGCAGAACTGCCGGCTACTAAATTTCTCTAACCCCTAAGAGGCGCTGGAGCTGCAGGCCAGAGGTTTGATGACCACGGTGTTTTTGCTTCGTGTGGCTAGCGTTAATCATGACCTGGGCAGCCTTGTTCTGATCTCCTCGAATTTTGTGGTGAAGATCCTCTCATCCTTTGGTTTTGAGGGCCACCTGATATTTAATAGAAACTTGTTTCTTGTCCTCCTTTTTTGTGTCTTAGGTTCCGATTCAGATCTCAGAATTCTGACTTTTTGTGGTCCCGGAGGAATGTCCGAAACCGCCTAGCTGGGTTTTCTCCTTCTAGAACACAGTCTGATGTTGTCAAGTTCGCTTCTTGTCCTTCCGTCAGAACTTGGACTTATGTTTGTGTGCCTGGCTAGCACTGCCCTCCTATAGAATGTCATCTCCTTCCAGACATGAGACCAGCCTTACTGATCTGTCTACGTTGACCACCATTTCGCTTATAAACCTCTCTTACCCATCCGAGACGACTCGTCCCATTACATTCGAAGCTTGCCTGGTTTCTTGTGTTTCGTCTCCTGCATAAGAGCCTCCTACCTGTCGTTTCTAAGTCATTTGTGTCAGTTCCGTCTTCTCTCCCTTGGCTCCTTTTATATCGAATCCTCTGATTTTATTTTCTGAGTGGAATCGGATCGATCCGCCTCCTGAATATTGCGAATGAGATCTGACTTGATTGAACCGGGATCTTGTTGTCCTCAGCTCATCTCTGTCATTCCCCCTTACATGCCTATTCTGTGGACACCTCTTGACCTACTGGTGGGTTCTCCTGCTTCAAGAGCATTCTCGCTCCTGGAACTTAAGCATAGAACCTTTTGAACTCGCAGTAAATCAAATGCGCTTCTCTGTCTGAGTGTCCGTCTTATCTGCATGTGGGTCAAGTCACCGCTATAGAATAAGATACTATGACAGTCTGACATTTACACTCAGTGATGCTCAGGCCACACCATTTGCAAATGTAGACGCTATCTGACTTTTGCCTAGAGAATCCTGTTCTGAGCTCACAGTTCTAACGCATTAATCCAGTTGCCTCGATTGTTTGTTCGGAATGTTAGCCCTCAATGCGGTCTCGCTTTCTCATCTCAAATCTCAGAATTTCTAATTTGATGTTGAGAGATCTGGTCGTATCATCCTCTAGGAGTTTTGCACGTCTGTTTGTTTTCTTTTGAAGAATTCTGGACAGGAAGAAAGATGTTGTTAGAATTCAGTGATTCCTTTATCATCTCATAATTACTTGACTTTTGGAATGTTAGAATTTCCTGTTCTTTATAAATCTCTCAGAATTTCGCTGACTTTTTTTTTTTTTTATTTTTCCTCGTTATGACCAGCAAGACTGCAGTTATTCAGTCAGTTTGGACAACTACAGCTCGGACTTATACCCTCTTAATGCAGCAAACACATCTTTGAGAGTTACCGCGACCCTTTTTACCTCACCTTTCTGATGTCCGGAGGGACGCTGAGCAGCGCTCCGAGTCCCCATAGCAACTTGATTCCTCAATAGGTCGGGATTTTGGTTATTTCCCCTTGTAGGTCCCGGAACGACAGTTGTTTATCACTTGAAAGGTTGGTATCTGGCCGTCTTTTTTTTGGGGGTTTTTGTGTTATCAGTGTTACCACTTTCCTATCTTTACGCGGTTAAAAACCAAACAGTCCTCTCGTATTCCAGAACAACCATGATGACTTTTGCGAACTTTTCTTTTGTGCTGGGACGCTTCCTGCTTCGCCGCGAGAGCAACTTCGGTTGGGTTACCCGGGCTAAGATTATTCAAATTAACAGTTTTTTGGTTGTGCACCTATGACTAGTTCATTGTAAAGATTTTCCAGTTTGACATTTTGGACATTGACATGGACCGTTCGATCAAGTGTGTCGCCTGCCGTTTGCGAGCGTTAAAGGCAGCATAGCAACGTCGCCCTTTCACTCAGAATGGAGTTTACTATTGATTTTCCGCCAACGCCTGACTTGGCCTTATTGCATTCGGTTTGGTGTGACTTTGTCTGAGTCCGACAGCTCTAATATCTAATACCTTTTTTCTCAAACCCTTGTGAATGAGTAGTTGTGAATAGTGAACGCAGCTCGTTACGCACTGTAATACTGAAATGAGCCCGGGGTGGCGGGACAATTACATAAACCTTGCCGTTCAGTCCGCTCTGACCATACCGATGAGGATAGGAGGCGGATCTCTCAGCTCTCCCCGAAGGCAGGATTCTGAAGTTTTACCGCCGTTAGAGATGTCAGTAGTTTAATCCTTCTCTCCTGTCCTCTCTTTGTCTCTGTCTCCACTGGGGCACAACTCACCCGGCGCATGCCAGCTGGAGACCGCGAGAATCCATGTTCACATCTGTGTGGACAGTGTGCCTCAGCTTCCCGATTGACGTGTGGCTCGGTCGTTATGGGAGGTTCGGACCGGGGCAGTGCGTTATCTTAGTGGATTCCAACGGAGCACTCCGTACGGTGCTTTGCTGAATTATCTGTTTGACGCCTCGATCCGGGCAAATGGGCCGGGTCCGCCGTTATTTGGATGGGGCACCTGGTGATCCCCGTGAACCTCCTCGCCCTGGGCGCTTCACTTGTGGCCGGGCTCCTTTTACGTTGCTGGTTGAGCACGGCGTTTCACCAGTCTCCTTTGTCTGCCTTTATTAGACTCCAGGCTGATGAATACTAGATCCTGATAGATTGCAGATTTTGACTCCTTCGATAAGGGTGAGCGCATTAGAGAACCTCGTAAGGGGAATTCTGTTCTATTCCACCGCCATGGGTTCTCTTGGCTTTTGGATATGCCAGATCAATCTCAACGAATCACCTCTGTATTAATACACCACTGAGTAACTGAACCTGTTATGAATCTAGTTGTTTTAGTTCCTACATACAATAGAGGCTGGAATATCCCTACTCGAGAGAACTTTGTTTTTTTTCTTTTGTTTGTTCTCCACCTTTTCAGCAGGCCAATCATTAGTTCCATGGTGTGTTTTCATGCCGTGACTACGTACAACCATTCTATCAATCCTCACCTTAACAATTGTTGTGACCGATGTTTAAGAGTCAGAGTCTCCTGGTCAGTGTTAGAATTCTGGATCTCATCCCCGGTGTTTGTCAACCTCGAACTCGTTTAACAGTCAACGCTGTACACATCACCTAGATTCTCTGAGTAAGTGAAGGTGTAGGACGAGCCACCAGATCTTACCCGTGTGCCGCACGAATACTGCATGTAATCTTAGCTCCGTGTTTCAGTAAGAACACTGGCTCTCTGTCGTCTAGACCACAACTAACCGCCCTATGATTGTGCAATCGCCCCTCCTGCCGGGTCGCTCACACTCTCCCTCTGGGCCGGTTATTCAATCTCCCGCCCCAGAGGGTGGCAATGGAGAATTATATTGGAGAGCCGCTCGCAGCCGGCACCATTTCGGCCATCCTCGTCTCTGCTCGGTGTGGGTTTTTTCTTTGTCGGAAAAAAGGACGGCTCCTTACGCCCCTGCATTGACTGTAGGGGGCTTAACGCCATTACTGTTAAGAATAGGTACCCATTACCTCTCCTCTCATCTGCTTTCGAGCCTGTTCATGGGGCTACGATTTTTACTAAGCTCGACCGTAGAAACGCATACTATTGTAAGGAATATTAATCTGACAATATTTTTTAATATTTAATATTAATATTTTTATATTTTATCAAATAATATTTTCGGTCTGTTAAGGGTTGTCCTGTGAATACCAGCCTAGAAAGGCGATGGTATTAGGACAAAATAGAAAGGTGTGAGATGAGCTCCTGACATTATTGAACAGCATAAACTCTGCACACACATTGAATGAATTCACACAATTTCTTAAAAGACAGAATTTATTAACAAAAATAAGTCAACTCAAAGTCAACATATTTTCATCACAACTCTTTACTTATGCTAAAGGAATCCAACTAAACTACCAAGCAAATTAAAGAATGACGAAGACTACTGGGCTATGTCCAATATTAAAACAAGTTGATTAAGATGATTGAAAACCATGACCAAAAGAGTGATGCAACATTTACCATGCAATGTTATTTATGTCAAGATACCAAGATTATCTTGAAGAATCTTGGAAATGAAGTTAAGTTAGTGCTTGGGAACAAACTTTAGGACAATAGTCAGTAAACGTTTAGACAACCATTTCCAATGCAAAATCAGATATAATATTATTTTAATAAAATAATGTTTTAAAAGAATGATCTGCTGAATAAAACACACCTTCCGGGTGACTAATTCTCAACGGTGGTCTAATTAGTTGCCTTTATTTTATTAAATAATATTTAAGGAAATATTTTTGGAAAAGACGCCAAATCTTTCTGGAGAATGGGCTTAATGGTGTTTACTCTCGTTATGTTATCAATTTTTGTAAAACAATGTTTAGGACTATTAATCCACTAGCTTGAACTAACAACCTTCCTGCTAATATTCTGTAGCAGCAAGCAACTGTTTCTTACCGTTAGCAGTTGAGACAACAAAAGAAGCTGATAGCTTAGCACCAGGATCAAACACACACCTTTAAAAATAACAGGGTTAATACAAGGGTTGAAAATGCTTAAGCGCGGACGGCGCGTTATGATCAACCTTCTGTTTAAAAATCACCCTTTTAATAAAGTTTGTCTTAACTTTAAAAACACACAAAGAACACAACCTGAGCACGTGTGCTGCAGATAGCCTGCTAGCACTAAGATAGCCGAGTTTCAAACAAACAAACTTCATAAAATGAAAAACGTTTAGATCATTTCATCCTAACTGTTATTCTTATTTTTCTGCCCGAACCTAACCTCTGACCATGGTGAGGAAATGTTGTCCAAGGGGCAAAGTTTGAAGAAACGTCCACAGTCAACAAGCGGTTCGCTTTCAGCTAACCTGACCTCCGGAGCTGTGGCTTGAAAGATGGCTCGTTCTGTCCGTTAACCACATGGGTTAACACGGTGATGCGGTCCCTGCTGTCTTCCTTCCAGACTGAGAGACAGCATCTTTGCAGGGGCTTCTCTCGAACACCGTTTGCTTCTGCAGGGCTCGGAGAGAGAGTCAAGCAATGCTTGTACCTTAATTTCCCCTCTTTATGAATGAAATCACTGGGTACACAAACAGTGATTCACCCATACTTAACTTTGCATATGATCGCATGATCTTATGACACTCTTGGATCCAGTTTGAAGAATTTATGTCTTTTTGCAAGCAAAAGACATTAGCGCACTGGGCCTCTCCTGACCGGTCCCACTAGAAGCCGTGTGGAAAGAGGTCGGCTTGTTGGAGGGGGGGGGTGCTCTTATTCAGACAGTGGCATCATGGGAAGTCTGCTGCTTACCCCACCCTTTCACTCAGTTGCTGGAAGTCAGTTAAATGCCATTTATTTTGAAAACTCCAGAAAAGTGTGTACCGGAGTTTTTAAAGTTGAAATCCATGGCTGTGGGTCCCAACACCATTTAGTTAGGATCCGCCGGGGAGATGAGTGGAAGACGGCGTTCAAAACCCCGCTTGGGCACTTTGAATATTTTGGTGATTACCACAATTTTGGGATTAGTGCAATGCACCTGCATTTTTTCAGACTCTTGTAAGACGTCTTAAGGAGATTTTTTGGAAAGTTTTTTGTTCTTGTATACCTGGACACATCTTGATTTTTTTCCAGAACTGTTTAAGGCACACCACGGCATCATGTTCCCGCTTGGAACCTGCAGCGCTTCCTGGAGAACAACTAATTCGTCAAAAGCGGAGAAGTGCCAATTTCCACCGAACCTCCATCAGCTTTTTAGGTTTTTGTCCTTGAAGGTGGGCAATGTCAGCGCTGATCCGGACTCAAATGAAGGCTGTGGAGAACTGGCCAACCCCAACCACAAACGGAAGCAAGTTACAGTGGTCTCTGGGGTTTGCTAGATTTTCTATAGGAGGTTTATCCAGAACTACGCCGCATTGTCCATCCCCGAGACGGCACTGACCTCCACCAAAGTGCCCCTTCACATGGTCTCCTGAAGCTGAGGCTGCTTTCAGCCTACATAAGAACAGGTTTGCTCGAGCTCCAGTTCTCATCCACCCTGATCCTGGAATGCAGTTCACCTTGGAAGTGGATGCTTCTGACACTGGGGTGGGAGCGGTGCTCTCCCAGCGTCAGAGCCAGGATGGCAAACTTCATCCCTGCGCCTTCTTCTCCCGTCGTCTGGGGCCTGCGGAGAGGAATTACGATGTCGGGGACAGGGAGCTGCTGGCCATTAAGCTTGCTCACAAGTCTCAGCGGCAACTGGATTCACCCCGTTTGAAGTCTCCCTGGGTTATCAACCGCCCCTGTTTCCATCTGATGAGAGGGAGATCACGGTGACGTCAGCACGTAAACACATCCGTAAGGAGCAAATGCATCTGGAAAGCAACTACGAAGGCGCTGTATCGGACGGCAGCACAGAACAAGCGCTACACCGACAGACGGCGCGTCCCGGCCCCGACCTACCGTCCGGGTCAGCAGGTGTGGCTCTCCACACGGGACCCTCCTCTCAAGTCCCTCTCCCGAAAACTGTCTCCCAGGTTCATCGGTCCTTACTCCATCGAGTCCCTGGTTGGCCCTGCCTCAGTTCGACTTTGTTTGCCTGCCAGCTTCCGGATTCATCCGGTTTTTCACAGCTCATCAATTAAAGCCGGAGTCCAGACCAGCACATTTGCCCTCCAGCCGTGTCTCCTCCAGTGCCCCGGGACTTCCAGGGCCACCTCGCCTATTCGGTCCACCGGATTGTGGCCTCCTGTGGACGGGGCCGAGGATGGCAGTACCTCATTGACTGGGAGGGATACGGCCCGTAGGATCGAGCCTGGGTCCCCAGATCCTTCATCCTGGACCCGACGCTCGTCCGGGGCTTCTGGGACTACCAGGGCGGTTCTTCAAGGCCGCTGGGTGGCCGGTCGTTGAGGGGGAGGTAGTGTCACAGGTCTGGTTTTCCAACCTGCCTTGCTACTGAACTTTCTCCTCACTACCCTAAAGAGGCTTGCTGGAGCTGCAGGCCACTGAGGTTGACAGGTGTACATCGTTCCAAGGGTCATCAGCTGGAGGACCTATATGAGGGTGGGCTCGCTGGCTCTTCTACGCCTGAGTGTTTTGCCTACTGTGTGTAGCGCAACCTGGCAGCCTTTCCCTGAATTTTGGAAGTCTCACCTGGTTGAAGCCCACTGATTAATAGACTGTTTTTTTCCCCTTCGTCTTAAGGCCGTTCAGTTTCGAGCCTGCCTAGCTGGGTTTCTCCTTCTAGAACACACCTTCCGTCGTAACTGGACTCTGTTTGTGCTGGCAGCCTGCCCTTGCAAGTCCTCCAGACTGAGAGCGCCCTGTACACCACCTTTGCTTTACCTGGACCATCGGAGCGCTCCAGCCGGTTCTTCGCAAATCGCCTCGCTCCAGAACTTGCACGTCTCTCCCCCCCGGCGGATCGATCGCCTCCTGAATAGTGAGCATAGATCTGACATGATTAATCCGATCTGTTTCCTCAGCTCATCTCTGTCATTCCCTTACAGCCTGACTCCTGACCACTCTGCTCGCCTCGTTCCTGAACTTAGCAATAAAACTTTGAATCAACGCTTCTCTGTCTGAGTGTCCTCTGCATGTGGGTCAAGTCGGCCTTAAAAACTATGACAGGAACTTAGCCCACTCAAGACTCTGGAGATGATGGTGGACTTTAAGAACATCACCCCCACATACCCTGATCGGCTGCTAATATCTCTGCAGACACCACACATCCTGCACACAAACTGTTTAAACTTTGACCTTCAGGTGGCGCCACAGAGCGCTGTCTGCTAAAACCAGCTGCCACAGAGACAGTTTCTTCCCCTAGACTGTTTCTCTGATGAACTCTTGACAGTCAGAGCTCCAGAACAACACCATGCAAACTTGGACTTATCTCACATTATATTCTATTGGAAAGTCAATTGTGTTTATATGTACATTTAAAACGTTATTCTTTATTATTGAGAGCAAAGTGTACCAGAGTCAAATTCCTTGCTTGTCTGAACAAACTTGGCAATAGAGCTGATTCTGATCTCATCTTATTTTTCATTCTGATGTCTTTAGAGTACAATAAGCAAATAAAATCACAGTGAGTAAAAGTGAGTCAAATGTCATATGTGGTGACATGTCTACACTCGGTTTTATACATCTGAATTGTTTTTAATGCCACAGTTTTCAGAATTTCTCCCTGCCGCCAACTTTTAGTACGAAAGCTGCTTTCATGCATCACTACCTTTATGTTACCTCCTCCACAGACAAACATTTCTATTAGTTGCCTCTAGGTAGCAGTAACATTTCAAAACAGCTATTAGACATCCATTTGATGACAATTTTATTCTGAAGTTAGATGAAGTTTAGATTTTCTCACAGCTCCAGACTCTGCTGCCTTTAGGTGTCTGCATGGTGTGAGAAAAGTGACTGAAATCAGAGGATGGGAAAATTGATGTGTGTAGGAGCTGGAGAACATCTTCCTTTCAGATTATATTGGCGCTTCGACATCAGCCACAGGTTAGGGATAAAAACTTCCTGTCAGACGGCTGCTTCAAATAGACGGGTTCATTTGGAAATACAGGGTCTGTTACCATGGTGATATACTTAGAGTGAGACTTAGCTCTCTCAACGGAACAGAAAAGGTGATGTTCTGAGGTTTCTGCCTCCACAAACATCCAATAATCAAACCAAGAGAGTTTTTGGGAGCTCACTTCCTGAATGTGTTTAATTACAACGTGAAGAGGTCAGAGCTGAGCTGATAATCGGCTGATAACGAGCAGAGCGAGCTGCAGCAGCAGGTGGAACTAACAGGCTCCTGCTGGCCTACTTATCCTGCTCATTAATGCTGCGTAAGCTCTCTAATGCTGCCTCACACACACACTGTGACCACAGCTAGCTCCTTTCAGCTGAAACATGAAGACACGAACCTGTGACAACATGAGGCTGAAATCAGGTCTGAAGGCAGCAAGGCCGAGAGACACCGGCCGACTGTAGGCCAGCAGGAGTAAGAGAGAGGTGAGCAGTTTCACTTTATGTTCATCTGAAGGTTTACTGCACCAGCAGGATCCAGTTAAACCAGCTCATCCAGCACTGAAGCTACTTGGTTCAGGTTTTACCGCATTCAACCCTAAATTTCTACATCTGCTCTTAAAAAAAGACATAAAACCTTTATTTTCCTGACACTAAATCAGGTCAGAATAAACTCATTTGTTCCTATTTGCTAAATGCCAGAATAATGAGAAAGAAGTTTTTATTACTTTCCTTAAAGTCAAGTTTACTACAAACCTAAAATTATAATATTGCATAATGATGTAGCTTTTATTACTATTGTTATTGTGTTTTATCTGATTTAGCTTAAACTAAATAAGGGACAAAAGATCAAAATGAATCTGCGGCTCCAATCTTTTATAGTTACATTACTCTTAAATACATTCGTATTTAAGAGTTTAAAATAAAAGTAACTGAAGCATTTTCCTAGTTTATTCTATCAATCTGTAATTTGGTCAGAATGTCTGGAAATGTTTGATTATTAATCCAAGAATTCCTCTTCTGCTTGGGTATAAATAGGCCTATGATGTGACACCAGTCTATTTTTAGGCTGGATTTAGGTTTATCTTCCACCATGCACAGTGAGGAGGATGAGAAAAGAGGTAAAAACATCTGTAAAGCTCACTGTTTAAGATCCCATCTTGGGATCACCATAGAAACCATGACAACTGGTTGGTCTTTCCTTTCCCACCATCACAAATGTAAACAGGTTGAGTTTGTTAAACTCTACTGGGTCTTTAACAGGGACTGTGAGATTTCAGGCTCAGACTCTGATTCATCTTTTCAGCAACAACCAGTCCAGGTGGGTCTGTTGAGAAACAAAAGATCAATGGGTAGAAAACACCTCATGTCCACTTTTAGGTATGGTGGAGGATGTGTGATGTTGTGGGCTTGTTTCTCTTCCAAAAGCCCCAGGAACCAAACCCTATTAGAGTGCATGGCACCCTGAGCATTAAGCCCGACGAACCTGCCAGCGGTTTGGGCTGTGTGTGGTGTGTTTCATTGTTTTTGGTTTAATAACACATAATTCAGACATAGTAGCTGTTACAATAGTGCTTCCACTTGAAAAAATATTCTTTTATGTCTTACCTTTACACAGGTACCAAAGGTTTGCATGCAGACCTTAGAACTGTGGGGCTATACTTGATTTATTTCAGGTATGTAACTTCAGGCAAAAATTGCTTCTAAAACCCTTAGGGCTTAACAGGTTAAATGAAAATATGGTTCCTCAGCCAGAAAACCCAAAATGAGTCATGAACAGATAACAGGTTCAGCGGACACCAAATCAACCATCTCAGTCCTCACAACTAAATCCTGCGGAAAACCTGTGGCCGACTGAAGAGAGACCAGGACACTGGGCCATCTACAGCAGTGGTGTCCTGAGTTGGTTCTCAAGGGCTGATGACCTACATGTTTCAGATGTCACCCTGGATCAACACACCTGGATCAAATGGTTGGTTCATTACCAGGCCTCCTTGAAGACATGTTGAGGAGGTAATTTAGTCATTTAAATCAGCTGGATTGGAACAAGGACACATCTAAAACATGCAGGACACCAGACCTTAAGGACTGGTATTGGACACTCCTGATCTAGAGGGACACTTTACAGAAGAATGATCCCTCTCTTTGCTCCAACTTTCAAATGTTCTCAGATTAAAGGTTGGATTTTTCGAAATCATAGAATAAGAAGATCATACAGCTGCAATAACAGATGCTTTATCATATGGCTTTTTACCTTGTTGGAGTGTATCTGGGAAGTTCTTTAGTGCCAACACAGGAGATGTCAGGATCATCCCTAACATGAATGGGCAGCAGCGTAAACTTACCAACATGACCATCAAATCTGTGGCAACCTAGCGTAGATAGAGCTGGTGCTGTGTATCACATCTGGTCTGAAGAAGCCAGGATCAATTTGGTGCTGCCACCTTCTAAAGGTGGAACCAGGAGAAGAACACCATCCTCAGCACCACAGAGAGATGAAGTCACTTCCTTACTGTCGCAGCTGACATGTAAATGGAAGATGGAGGGTTAACAGGGTGTTTGATGCTAAAACAGGCAAAATGTGGACTTGTCACCTTTTATCAGAGGCTAGAATCATCTGCAAGCTAAAGCTGAGCTTAGTATATTTCAGTCCAGACCCTAAACATCTTCAGAAGAAGTAAAATATATTATGTGTCCTGCAGGAGACAGACAGGTAACTTCATACCTCATTCTGCAGAGGTAAAGCAGGAGACCTGATTCTGAAGGAACGTTTGGGACTTTAATTTCTGGAATGTAAAGCAGCTCATTCCAGGAAGGATTTAGTGGAGAAAAATCCCTTCTAAAGAACTGGGTCAGTTGAAAGCTTGAGCAGTGGTCTGTGCCTGTGAGAGAAAACTCACTTCAGTACACACAGTGGTCAGTGAACGCCTCGCTGCTCATCTGCAATATCTGGAGGGCAGCAGGAAAGGTTCTGGACCACTCTGGTGCATGTTGAAGGTCATGGTTTGAATATACCAATAGAACCACCTGTAAAAAGGAAAGATGAGACCCTGAGGTTCCCAAACCTGACCCCCAACAACACTGCCAGCCCATATTTACACAGCAACACACACAGGAACCCTCTGGGGACACGGCCATGAGCCTTCTCAAGGTTCACTAAACACATGTTGAGGGGACAGTCAGACTCATGCGACCTCTGCAGGAGGTCTCTATTTATGTTTGTTTGTTTATTTATGACTAAACTTGAGGGTGTCAAAAGAGAAAAACAAGCTCAACACACCGATGAGATGGCAGCTCAGCAAACTGAGGCTTCATAAAGTCGGAGAGCCTCACTGAAGCTTCTGATTAAACAGTCAGCCCTGATCAGCACGGCCCGGCTCATTTCCAGTTTACTCACGTTCTTATCAACAGTCATGACTCAGGCAGCTTTGACCTCCGACTGTTCCCGCCTCAGGACAACAACCTGCTCTCACATGGGAAACCTGGGACCCGCATTAAACACACAGCAGCTCTGTGCTGCACAGAATTTAATTCTGTAGAAGGAAAACCAGATTTGCAGTCAGGCTAATGTTGGGGCTTTGACTAGGCCATTAACGCCTTGATTCTTTTCTCTTTCAGCCATTCTGTTGTAGATCTTCTGCCATGTTTGGATCATACTTCTGTTGATGACTAAGTTTGGACCAAGCTTTAGCTGTCGGACACATGGACTCACATTTGGCTCTAAAATACTTTGTTCTACAGAAGGGTTCATGGTCCACTCAGTGACTGTAAGGTACCCAGGTCCCGTGACTGCAGAGCAAGCCCAAACTATCAAACCTCGACAACCGTGCTTGACATTTATGAGAGGTTTGTACTGATATGATGTGTCCTGCTTTCCGTTCTGGTCAAACATCTCTACTTTGGTCTTGTCTGTCCAGAGGACATTGTCTCAGACGTCTTGTCTTTCATTCAGATGCAGCTATATGACCCAAGTCCTGTTGGCAGCTTTTTTTTTTAGAGAGAAGACGCCTTCTCCTTCAGCTCTTCCAAAAAACCATACTGTCATGACCTTTAAACTTTAACCTGCCAACTGAGGTCTGTAGAGTCTGAGATGGAGGTCTTGGGTTTCAGGCCATTTCTCTGAGCTTCACGTTCTGACCTTGGGCTGAATTTGCTGGGAAGTCCACTCCTGAGAAGATTGGCAGCTGTGTGAGATGTTTTCCCTCTCTGAAGGATGATGGACTTCAGATAGTTTCGAAACCCTTCCCAGATTTATGAGAAGTGTTGTGGCAATTAGACTTACATCATCGATACTGCTGGTATGAAACAAGAGGAAAACCAAAAAAGCTGTCTTT
>JAHHUM010002553.1:0-32118 GCA_036173005.1 Crenichthys baileyi
TTTGTTCACTAATGCTCTCTAACAAATCTTCACAGAACAGCTGGATTTATACTGGGATTAAATTAAAGACAGATAGACTCAAATCAGATCATGGTGTCAGAGTAAAAGAGGCTGAATACAAATGCGTGTCACACTTTTCAGGTAAAAAAAATGATGAATATTTTGATCACAGACTGCTTCTTTCTTGTCATGTGACCACATACATTATAAGGACTTACACCACCAGAGACACGCCCACAAATGCAAGGCACCAGACATTTGTTCATTCAGCTAGTCTAGAAATTTTTGTATTGTCTTGTCAGTGTCATTTTGCTGTTTCCTGTTCTAGACCCCAACATTTCCTGCTCTTCCTCTTCTCTTGTTAATTTCTTTCTTTTGCTCCACCCAACCCCTCAGAAGTTACAATCATCAGCACGAGAGTGAATCAGTCACGGCACGCTTCAGTCAAGCACACCAGTCCTGTGTTGTGTCATTTTGTTTCTGTTTTCATCTCTAGCCGTTCCGATTTTAGTTGCCGTTTGGTTGTTTGGGATTTGGTATTGTTGGTGGTGGTGTTGTGATTGTGTAGACGAGTGTTCTCCCATGGTTTTAATTTCTTGCCATCTGCTGGATGAGCCCAGTCAAATAGTTCTTTCACTTCCCACTGCCTCCACAACCTCTTTCACCCAACACGGACCACCTCAGTGGAACCTGGTCCCACCCCAAATCACTTCTTGTGGTGACTATTATTTTTCACACCTTCATCAAAGATGACGTCCACATACCTCATTCCTTTAGTTGTTTTTTTTCCCTACCCCTCTCCTCCTTCCGTCATGAATTTGTTTATTTTGGGCCCGGCCTTCTTGAGCCGCTCCCGTTTTCCATTCCGTGTCTGCGGGTTGTCGCATGCCGCCCTCTTGACCCTATTTGTGTTGTCCGCAGCCGAACGGGAGTGGCCAGAGCAAAATGCCAGGCTCCTTCTTGCTGCCTCCACCTCCCCCAGTGGCCCGCCCAGTGCCCCTCCCCATGCCCGACTCTAAACCCAACAGCACGCCCCCTGACGGCGGACTCTCCTCGCCCGCATCACCGTGTAAGTGACCCCGCAGAGACCATTTCAAAGTAACGCAGAAAAAAAAACTCCCTTTAGTGACAACGACCAATGTCATGTTGTTCCTCCTCCAACCTTGTGCCATAATTGTGTATCCAGCATCTCACTTTCCCTTCCTTCCAGAAGAATTTGGAAACCAGCACAGAAAATAAGGTGCAGTCCGAAGCCCTCAGAGTTTTAATGATGTGTGATTATAGATATATGTGGCACTGCACATGGCTTTTTTTTTAGGCCCCTTGAGTTTTTGTGGCACCACAAAGTAAAGCCACTCCACTTGTTGTACTACGAAAGCTTCATTACAGCTCTATTTCTTGTTCCTCCCAAAAAGGACTTATTGCCAAACTGGCAGATTTTATGTGTTAATTTATCGTCTCCAGAAGGACACAAATTTAGGGCAGTTATTTTATATGGACTCCAAAGCAGAAGCTGGGACATTAGTGGAATTTTTTTCCATAACTTTCTGTTTGGATCCTTTAGCTTGGTGAATGTTAAACAGGAAGAAAAAGTCAAGTTTTTAAGCTAAGGGACTGATGACAGCAATACGCCTGTCTGTGTTATAGTAGAGGGGCACTGGATGGGGCACCTTTTTTATTTTCTGTTAACTTAGCTTTTCTTCAAAGTTAGTGTTTTCCTTTCCCCCCCAGTCAGCGTCTCCAAGTCTTTAATGTCTTTTGTATGTTATTTCAATTCTTAGAAACACATGGATGTATACTGTACCTTCCTTCCTGTATCTCTCATTACTGTCCTTCCTCCCTTTCCTGCACACAAACAGACCACACAAGTCTGCACACTGCTTTCCCCGAGTCCTTCAGTAAGTTAAAGTCTCTGGAGTCCGTGGGGGAACCTCAAACTGCCCTAAATTTGTCAGAGACGTTGATGCCAGTGGGTTTTAAATATCCCAGGCTGATCCTTAGCGTCAGGATTCAACTGTGTTCAATCTCAGCACAGAGTTTGTCAACTGGATTTAATCACTTAGGGAGATCTGAGTTTGCATATCAGATTATGGCAAACATTTCCATGGGTATTACTGACCTGAATGATATGCATAGCAGTACATCCTTAATAACCAAATTACTGGGATTATTGGTCTGTTTTATTTTGTTTATGGATTTGTCTTAGCAGCTTAGATTATGGTGTATGGTAAATAATGTATTATTGTTGTATTTGTGAAGTTAGACAAGAAAGTTCACACATTTGTTTTGAGAAACAGTTGAAGAAACAGCCAGTGACTTTTATACACTCTCAGATCCACATAACATTTTTATAACCTTTAACTCTATAGTTTAGGTGATGTTGACTCGTTGTTGATCAGCTGCAGGTATATTTGCATTGGTTGAATATTTGAAAGGCTTCTCTCAGAAATGCAAAATCAGTGTTGTCAGATATAGAAAAAACAGACTGTTAAAGTTAGGAAGGGGTCGGTTACTGGTATCAAGGTATATCAAGGTTTTGAAAAAGTTTTGGTTTGAAAGCTGATCAAATTTCCCATCATATCCTACAGTTCAAAGCGGTTTTAAAAAGATGCCAGTAAAAATGCCGGAGTGACCTCTCCAGCTGCATAGAGTATCATGTGCTGCCCCTCTCCCACTTGTTGCTGCCCACTAACCGTCAACTGGCTAAAACAACTGTCAGCTGGCTGAAACGTCGTTGTTTACAAAAAGTGAAATTTAAGGGCTTGGAAATACTTCAGGGCCCAAAAAACACAGACAGTCATGGTGTGGAAACTAAAGAGGTGACACTCATTACTGGTAATAACGTAACACATTTTGAAACTACAGTTGTAAAACTGCTAGACGTGCATATGCTAATCAACCTGCTGCAGACCTGAGCAGAAAGCCTGACTGGTTAACCCCTTGTACACCCTTCCTGCAAATTCTTCACAAACTTCTTCCTGTCTTAATCCAGCTATGTATCCCACTAATGCAAGTTTATATATATCATACGCATATCGATGTTTGTATGCAAGCACTTACTTTTATCAGTTGGATTTTTGCCCAGTTATGCCTAATTTAGCTAATTTGCACACTAACTACTGAATAAATTGTACTTAACCTTAACTCTAATTAATTTACCCTATTAACAGCAAAAACAGAAATATGGAATATTTCTATATAATTGCACTCAAATTCCGACATTAAGGGGTTAACCTACTAATGTCAGCATATTGTACTTATGTGAATCTTTAGAGAGCAGAATGCTAAAAAGTAATAATATTCTATAAAATTAGTGCATGAAAAATACTACTACATTTGGTGTGTGTTTATATTTTTGCACACGTGTTTGTGTCAAAATAACAGTTAAAAAATGTAACAGAAAACTATTTTATAATTCAATTAATGTTGTATTTTTGGCAGTAGTAGAAATATTTGTTTAATTGCTGCTTGAAAAAAACTGTTTGATCATGTTATCAATGTTTTCATAATTGTCCAAATATCGGGATGCCCTCAAATTCTAGTGTAACAACATTTCAGTCATTTGTCCACCTTAAAAACATAGGCTGGAAATGTTATAGTACTACTGAGAAAAGGAAAAGCTGGGACACGTTTGTCTCCATGTGTGATTTTTTTGCTACAGACATCAGAAAGGTAAATGCATGAACACACAGAAGACCACAGCTTTAAAGTTATTCTAAGAAGTGTCAGAGAAAAAAAAATGGGGCCAAGAATTCAGAGAAATAGTGTTCGTCAGAGTGAAATAAATTTGTGGTGTGAGGAAAATAAGCGGAGAACTGTGCAATTTGCTGATGACTTCCAGATGTTAGCTAATGACTGCTAACGCCGTGTCCGCAGTGCTGTAAAGTTTGCCGTGGTGTATCAGAGTTTAAAGAAACTAAAGTAGAGATGACATTTTATGACCGGAGTACTAAATGAACAACAGATTTTTCTACAAAAGGATTAACTGGTGGGTTGTTAGTTGTATCACACACCTTGTAATAAGACAATTCTACATTTTATGGTGCCAGAGTCATCAGAGCAAGAAAGAAGGTAAATAAAAAGATAAATAAAAGATTACCATCTGAATTAATGAAAACAAAAACTTTAGCTGTGTCAGTTAGGTCTCTCTTCCCACAGGCATACATGTCCTGTCAGCCAACGGGGACACTCGGTATGTCTTCACATCATCTGCTATTAATTTTACTGGCTTCCGCGTTACATCTGAAATGCTGTCATTTCTCAGGATATATGATGCTTGTGTAAAATGAACACTACAAACAGCCATTTTTGTTATTTTGTGTACCGAGGTCTCAATGAGGCTTGTTGAGCTACTATAAGTGCTAACGGCTGGAAAATCAGAAGGTTTAGTTTAAGCTGTCCTGTGAAGCTCAACATCAAGGCAACATCGGAGATGTACACTTGTCTTACAAGCCTTTTAATATGACCAGAAAACATCCACATTTATGCAATTTTTACCTTCCACATCAAAGGTGATAGTAGCATGCAGCTACTGTGCCAAATCAAAACAAAGTAACCATAAATTGAGGAGTTACTGCTGCTGGTAGATGTATTTTTTAAACTTTGAACCAACTTTGTATTTTTTGTATTTTTTATTTTAAGCTAGGTTTACAAGGTCCTAGCATTAGCATTATAGCATACACACATTAGAAAAGCCTTCTAAGACTTTTCAAGAAAGCAGCATCCCTACAGGCTAAGGTGATCAGATTTCCGAAATCAAATTCAGGGACATTACCAGCTTAGATATTAAAAGAATTGAATGTTATCAAGATATAATGAAAACATACAGTTTCTGTCAGGATCTGCCATTTTGGGTTTTGTGTTTGTTTAGTTTCTCAGTTAGTGTTTCTGTGCTTGTTTACTGTTAGGTTATTTGTTCTTGTTGCATTCTTCTAGTAGTAGTTATTATTTACTCAGTAGCTACTGGGTAAATAATAACAAAAAAGGAGTCTTAGGCCAAAGGGAAAAGGGTAACTAATAAACTAGAAGAATGCAACAAGAACAAATAACAGTAAACAAGCACAGAAACACTAACTGAGAAACTAAACAAACACAAAACCCAAAATGGCAGATCCTGACAGTTTCATTTATTTTAAAGTTTTTATTCATAATTAAACAATAAAAATCAAGTGTGATAGCAGGAAAGTGTTTATTCAACCTTGTGTTAGCATTTCCTAAAAGTAATAAAATGATTAAAGTAATGGTAGGAATGTCTGTCTTCTTTCCTCTCCTCCTTTTCTGTCTAACACTCTTTCTTTCCCTCCTCTTAGCTTTGCTCTTCTTTCTATCAGTCTATTTTCCTCCTCTCTCCTCTTCTATCAGTCTTGTACTATTCTAAAACAGACATAATCACAATCCTCTCCAAAAACATTAGAGCATATAACATACTGAAAAATTTTAATTTTACTAATAAAATAAGATATTTGTTTCAAATACCCTTTAGAAGTTGGTTATTTTTAGATGAGAAACTAGGGTAATCCTAATAAAATCTTATAAATATTAACCTTTTTTAAATTATTTGACTAGTTTCATCAGGTGATGAAATGCCAAAAGTGCTATATTTAGCAAAAAACAACTATTTTCATTTTGACCTACAAGCTCATACAACAGAGGAAATGCACATTTAACCAGGTGATTCTCTCTCCCTCCTCATCATTCTCAGTTCATGCAGTTCTTACCTCCTTCACTTTCCCTGTTACCGACTCCTTTATTTTTTGTCAGGAACTGTCATATGTCCAAACTGGGTAGTCAAACATCCCTAAGCCTGAAAGTCTATGTTCACATATCACAACAATAAATTAACAAAACAACTAGTAACTACCCCTGAAAATATAAACTAAAGGTCACCAATCTATTGTAAAACATCTTTGGACAAACCTTTTTTTGCACTGTAGTGCTCCACTTTCCTAAGTCAGGCAGCACTTAAAAAGTGATTTCTCCCTCTCTCCCTCACTCAGCTGCAGCTATTCCCTGTGCTCCCATCTTGCCTTTTTTTTACCTATATGTTATAAAAACTTGGTTTATTTGCATTTGGGTCCTTACCTTTAGTAAAGCAAAACACATCCCAGCCTTATATTTCTTACCTGGACACAGTGAATGTTGACAACACTAATAATGTTTCCTACATTGAACCACACCTTCATGATGGCAAGGATCAGCCCAGTCCAAGGCAGCGGGCTCAGCTCTTCTTCTGCTCTGTCTGTAACATTAACAGCAGCATGGACAGCTACCAACAGCTGTGTCCAACATGCTTAATGGCGCTTTCTACCCCCAACTACAGTAATACATGCAACATTTTTTATTCTCTTTCACAAAACACTAAAATCGGGGACATTTCCGGGGACAGGTCGTCTAAAATGGGGACTGGCCCCGGGGACGTCTGGTCACCCTACTACAGGCAGAGACTCATTGTATGCCTTTCCATAAAACCAGTACTGTTACCCTATTACTACTGATACTGTCAGTTTTAGAATACTTATTCTTCAGTCCATCTGAAGCTCAGTCAGTTCTCAGAACTCATGACACTCTTGCCTGAAATGATTACATCAAAAAGTGGTGTTTGTTGCCAAAGAATTAGTAAAAGTAAAAAACTATTTGGAAAAAATGCTACTTAGGTACTGAGTACTTAAGTAGTATTGTTTAATGTAACTTAATTTGTGATAATGTAATGGGACAGAAACATAAAATTATATATATTAACAATAAATATAGTAAAAATAAATCACATCTTTACAAATTAACAAATTTGGGCAGAAGAAAGACACATATCCAAATCTCAGTTTTCCACAACATAAAACCTCTAAAACCAATACTTAAAGTAGGTAATGGAGCCATGTTAAAACAGTTCACAGCTATTTTCATTTAACATACTTAATGTCAACCTACGGTGAAAATATCTGCTTTAAATTTAAAATAAACTTCTGTTTTTAAACGTTAACTAGAAAAGCACTCAGAGAGCGCAGACCTCTGCCAAGGCCACTGCATGTCAGCTGCTGGCAGGTTGAGGAACCGTGTGGGAATTCCAAGTTGTCGCACCATGGTCTGGCAACGATAAAGAATCCTGGATCCAGATGGTGCTCTGCATCACCAACAAAATCTAATCATCTGTTCCTTGTCCTAATACGCACCTTGTCTGAAAATTGCATCCAGAACTGTTCATAACTTGCATAAACAGACAGATGTCCGGATCGCCAAACCAACCAAAACATAACCTCGTTGGCGGAGGTAATAAAAATTTGCTGAAAATTCAGTTGTAAACATTTGAAATTTGAGTCTAGAAGGTTTGGGGCTGGACAGGAAGCACACCAAAACCAAAAGTCATAACAGAGTTTCAGGAGCTTTATTTAAGTACACTGTGGTGACCGAACTTGAAATTTAGGTCCAATTAAAAAACAAAACAAAAAGAACTTCATCCCTCTTCTGACGTTCTAAAACAAGCTAATTGTCTATACATTCATTTTTATACACCCAAAGTGAGGTATTTTTCAATGTAAAATCATGATTTATTTGGCCCCTTAGGTGTTATGTTGTCGATTCAATTTTTTCTGATGATCCTGGTATCATTTAAGAAGAAGAGGCATAGAAAATAAGGTTAAATCTGGGTTTATAGGCTGCCTACACCCCATTTCCTGAACTGAGCTGAGCAGAATTTCAGCTGGATCCTATATAACCGCATACTATGATTCTGACCTGTTTGTACAGTGCCTGGAGATAACATCTGCTGTAACTTGGCTTCATATAAATAATCCAACTTATATTGAATTGACCTTGACGTAGCAGAGCTAAGTATTGGATGGTCACTTATTTCCAGCATTGTGTGTGCTCTGTTCCCGTAGCATACTCCACGCCAGGCGCCACAGCTCCCAACAGGTTTGTCGGCATCGGATCACGGGACAACAACTTTCTGAACATCCCGCAGCAGACACAGGTAAGAGTTCAGGGGTCTATACTCCCAACCTGAGTCTCCGTATAAAATAAAATAGGAGGAATCTCATCTGCCTTGACTGTAATTACTGGTGAAACTCAGGGAACTTATTAACGGTGTGGATGTGAGCCAAAGTTCCTAACTGCCTCACTCCATGAAACCTGCTGCAGGGTTTCCTCCACCTCTCCAGTTACACCAACCCACAGCGCACCATCAGAGTGTGCATTTGGACCTCTGAATTTTACTGTACATGTGTGGTTTACCATATGTGCTGAACTGTTTATTTGGCATTAATGCAGCCTGCCCCAAGGCAGACGGCCCTTTTCCCCTCACTGCCTTTCTTTTATGCTACCTTTCCTTTCTCTGCTCCACCCAATCCCCTGCTTTTCCACTTCACCTACTTCATTTTTCAAACTCTGCTTGCCTCCCTCAATCATATTTCATTTGCCTCTTTTACTTTTCCCCTCTTTCACCTTCCTCACTTCCTCCCATCACTACTCTGCGCCTCGTCCTTGTGCCTCCACCATTACCACCAGTACTTTTCTCATTAGTGTCTAACCACACCCGCCTGGAGCCAGCTCAGCCCCGCACCTCAACACATGGAAACCATCTCAGGATCCCCTCCCGTATTTCTCTGCCCTTCATTCTCTCACTTTGTCTTGCTTTCCATTTCTGCCCCTTTCAGCTTCCCTGGTTTCTTTTCCTCTCATCTTACTCCCATTTTGACTCATTTGCTTGTTGTTTTTTTTATCCTATTGTTATTTAAATTCACTGCACATCCTAAGATACAGACGCCTACAAGACATTTGATGCAGGCTTGTTTTTACACAGAAAGCTGAAACATTTTGCACTCAGGGGTGGTTAGCTTTTCAATGCGGAATCAAAAGTCACATCTCCACAAAACAGCAAAAAGGTTTGGACAAAAGTGTCTACGTGGTGACCAGAGCTCACACTGCAACAGCTTTAACTGCCAGGAGTGGTCTTCTTGTACCCTCTAGTGGCAAATGTGCTGCTTTACAAGCAGCAGAGAAAGGAAACTAGATCCCACAGTGCAGGCAAATGTTGAGTAATCGACAGAACAAGAGAACGAGAGTTTCAGCCCATATCAAAACACGTCTTGGACGTCTCGTTACCCCGGGCGACCAGACATGATGTCATAGCCAGTTGATCTTGAATTTGAGATGGGCTTGCTCAAGAGTGGTCTAGGAAAGAAAAGAGAGTGGTCACTGTCTGCTGCCAAGGATTTAGTGGGAAAGCTTACAACAGATAGATAAGTGGAAAGGAGAGTAACTAAGAAGGGAGAAGTTACAATGCCCTGGGCCTGCTGGGATGGTGCCCAGGGGACTGTGGTAGCTGAGAAGGGCAGGAGGCAGGGTGGGTGGTGGAGGTGGAGGGTGGGGTATTCATGCAACCTGTTAGAGTCAAACAAAACAAAAAGCTGTTTTCTTGGAGGAGTGGAGTTGTTTCCAAGGCTTGACTTCTAGAATGTTGGCACTTGAGCCCTCAGTGCCAGATCCTGCAGGCCAAACAGGGCAGCCAACTTCAGCAGCAGTGACCCAATTCTGCTCCCTGCTCATGCTGAGCAGGAGACACCCGACATGTAGATTGTATGAGTGGCACAGAGGGCCAGAGTGCTGCAGCCCTGCTGGTGCATGCTCATAGTAAGCCACTTACTGCTCAGCAACATTGTGAACTGTACTCCTATCCTGAAATTCAAAATTCTGTTCCCATTAAGGAACAGAATGGTGCCTTACCAAAGAATCCAGACCCCGTAAACCTCTTTAGATATATTCACATTATAACTGCAAAATTCAGTGTATTTTATTGGGATTTTATGTGATAAACGCGCACAAAGTAGCACATAAATGTGAACTGGAATAATATGATATGTGGTTTTCAACATCTTTACAAATGAAAAACTAAAAAAAGTGTGCACCCATTTCTTTACTCTGATGCCCCTCAATAAAATTCAGTAAAAACTGTATATGTCAGTATATGTCAGTATAAATCTAGTTGTTCTTTGAAGGCCTCCTAAAGAACATTATGGAACAAACAGCATCATGAAGACCAAGGGACACAAAGGCAGGTAAGAGATAAAGTTGTGGAGAAGTTTAAAGCAGGGTTAGGGTTATAAGACAAAATCCCAACTTTTGAGCATCAAGCAGATCACTCATCCAAGAGTATGGCACAACTGCAAATCTATTAAAATATGGCTGGCCACCTAGACAGATAGGCCATGCAAGGAGAATCCTGAGCAGAGAAGCAGCCAAGAGGTCTGTGGTAACTCTGGAGGAGCTGAATAGGTCAACAACTCAGGTGGGAGAATTTGTTAACCTGACTATAAATTGTGGCCTTCATACATCTGGCCTTTCTGGAAGAGGAACAGAAAGAAAGCCATTGTTTGAAGAAAGATGTAAGAGGTCCTGTTTGAAGTTAGTCACAAGCCATGTTAGGAACATAGCGCTCATGTAAAAGAAGCTTTTCTGGTCAGATGAGAACTAAATGCAACTTTTTGATCTATATGCAAAGTGCAACACCGAACATCACCTTGAATGCACCATTACAACAGGGAAACTAGGTGGCAGCATCATGCTGTGGGGATGCTTTTCTTCAAACCATGTGTCGTATGCTACTTTGTGTTGGTCTGTCACATGAAATCCCATCGAAGTACATTGAAGTTTGTGGTTGTAAAGTGACAAAATGAAAAAAAAAGTGGTATAGTGTTGCAAAGCAACTGGGAGAGTCCTGATCCACTGAAAAGTGCTGGATAAGCTTACAGGATCTGAACTGTTGTGGAGGTTGCCTTGTTGCAATTCCTCTTTTCAGAGTGTAACACTATAGTTGTTTGTTTTTTTATGGTTTATGAAGAAATGTATTACTGGACTGAAATGAAACCAGTCAAATAAGTGTGTCAGTTTTGGTCAATTCTACAGTAAAAAAAAAAACATTTTTTGTTTACTGTTTAATTGTTTTATGTTAGAGTTGGAAGTTTAACATTATTTTTCCTTCTTCACACTGTTTTTTTGTGCAACAGGTAATCATGCTGAAACTCATCTCATATTGAAAATAATCATGCTTGTTTGTAAATTAGGAGATAATAAATGTCCACACTTTAGCAAGAGGCTGTCACAGGTTTCCTTTGCCAAACAACATCTACACTAAATTAGATGTCCGTATGCTGTGGACTGCATTCGTCCGCCCGAAGGGCTGCAACTCATCAGTCGGCTCTAAAACCCTGCCAAGAGTGAAGTAAACTTGTGGGTTTTGCCACAAGCTGTCACAGATGCAAGACCGCTGCTGATTAAGTTATGTCAGATTTGAGCATCTTTTAGACAGTTTATTTCCATAATTAATGAAAGTCCTGAGCTACAAAGAAAAATAAAGTGATATGGAGTGGTACAAGACTATGAAATGGCTTTCCGTTTAACAATATGGAAAACTTAACATTACATATACATTTTTTTACACATTTTGTTTACGGATTTGTGATTTCCATATTCATATTCATCATATAGTCCACTCAGAATTTTTGTGCCTGATTTCTGATCTCCATTTTTCATAAAACTTTGACCTGTCGAGGCAAATTTTAGCTCATTCTGATTTCTCTTTAAAACTTATTATAAAATGACATTATTCAAATTATTAGTTTTCTGTCATGCCGAGATCCATCATGAGCTGTTTATGTAAGGACTAGAGGCAACATTATTCCATGTGTGTAAGAGTGGAGTCTTATCAAACTGCTTTATTTAAAACAAAGACAAAATGATTACAAAATGAAACATTTGTCTCTGTGTAAATTCCATAGAGAATGTACATCTTTACTCTAACTCTGAGATTTCCAAAAAGCTGCCAACATCCAAATTTTGTATTGTACTCTGTTTAAGCTTCGCGTTATCTGCTTAAAGTCTCAATCTCGGTCACAGCCTAAATGAATAATGAACGTGTCTCAACATGTCGAAGAAAATTGGGTTTTCCTTTAAATAGTTTTTTTTCATCTTGCTTCTCTGACTTCGTGTCATGACACTGAAAATTATAAACTTCAAGTCTCCTGAGTTACAACATCCACACTATAAGAGTGTTGCTTTTAGTGTAACCAGGTAGCTTTTAGTATGATGTGTTTACTAATTGAGAAAAAGACTGGATTTTTGAGTTTCTGATCGGCTTAAAGCTGCAAGACTACCATCACCAGCCAGTTTCCCCTTGCAGACTATTTGTGACTTGTAGGGCTCAAACTACCACACAGCCAATGTGACGTATGCATACCACTAGAGTCTGTGGATCCATACTCTACACATTGAGTTGTGCTTACTTGTGCCTATTTTTGCTCTTTTGCAAAAAACGTATTTACCTATATTCAAGGTAACAATCTCTACCCAATGTAAAATCTGCTTGATGGCAAAAATACAAATTATATTTTTACATAATTCTAAATAAATTCAGTCAGTAAGTCGTTAAGGTGCTGTTTGGTGTTTCAACTTGCTTGAGTTTTGCACATGCGCACAATCATTTGAGACAAAAATAACCCCATCTTGTTTTTCTTCTTCTGTTTTTCTCTTCCAGTCTTGGTTCCTCTGACAAGATCTGTGTACAAACCAGCAAATAGAAATCTTTCTTTACTATTCAGAATAAGAAAAAAAGAACAGAGAAACAACCTGCAGGATGACAATAATTGTCTTACCAACCCGCCGACCAGCCCTGACAGTACATCTCATCTGATATGAAATATAACCAAGCGACGCAGGAAATTAAAGTCACATGATGCTTCTAGTGGAACCCTGGACATATTCACACAGTCAGCGGGAGAACCTGATTTGGGTGAAGAGGGAAGGACGAATGGATGGAAGTAAGGAGGGCAGCAGGCCTCCTCACGCCATCGAAGCACAACAGCGATGCAGGAGCAAGAAAAGGACGTGGGAGCGGTCAGCTTCTCCTGCTTTGTAAGAACGCATTGTGAACATATGGCTAAAAAAAAAAAATCAACTGTCCAGCAATTACAGATTCAAGCTACAGCAACCTAACCCACCATGATCCCAAAACCCAGTCAGACGATCTATGTCCAGTGAGGACAGCAGTCCATGCTCCTGTGATGTCATCATCGCCCATAACGAAATCCAATTGGCTCCTCTCACCTTGCCACCAATAAGCAAGCGACCATGCCAAACCATATCTTGATTTAAAGTTGCACTACAAGCTGAATCAGTTAACACTAACGATGTGCACTATTTTCCTAACAGGCGTGGGAGGTAAACCACACTCGCCTATGATTATGTTTTACGAAAGGAAACAAACCACAAGGTACAAGAAGTCTGCACATGTCCGCGACCTGTCACGGGTCAGTTCAGCCAATCATCGATCTCCCCTTGCTCACAAAGTTCTCAGTCTGTGTTCCATGACTGCAGGATTTCTCACCTTTCAACTCATAATATTTCTATATGTATATGTAAAAGCTTTCAGTTTTTTACCCAACAAGCTCAGTAAACTCCCTCCCCACAAGATGCAATCAGTTGACCAGACGCCGAGTAATTATACTGCTATTGGCAGCAGCTATGAGTTCCCCATTTGCCCTTTTTGTAACGTAGATGAACGCTGACTAATTTTCCCTCGTGTGTTTTCTTATTTCAATTGACTCCTTTTTGGATTTGTACTATTTTCTAATTGTTTTTGTATTTGAATGGCAGCACCTTAAAGTTAAAGAAGAAGAAATTATATGTTGGGGTGAAGAACACGGAGTGGCTGGCTAACCCGGAGAAAATAGTGCTTGTAAAAACTTGGGAAATATGCCCAGCTGCTGTTTTAGATGTGGAGATTGGTATTAAACCCACGGGAAGCTACAGTGAGCAGCTGGTTAGATAGGAGTTAAACTGAATCATGTCTTAGTTATTCTTCAAAAAGGTTTCATCCAAACAAGTCGAGGTGCCACACACTTTTAGCATGAGATGATTTTACAGAAACAGGAACAGAAACTGTATATCAGAGACACATTCAACTCCTCCATTGTCACTTTAAATTCATGAGCATTTAGCTGTTTTTAGCATGAGATTTCTGCAGCCAGGTGTGACTATATTGGACAAGATGATGGAAATGGAGAATGAGTTTGAAGCTAGATTGAATAAGAACATGAGGCTTTAGTTCTGATTTATTTTTTTTTTTTATATCTGGAAAATGATGACAATCACTTGCTTGAGAAAAAGGGAATGGAACAGTAAAGATGTTTGACCTATTATTTGTGAGAACTTGACTGATTAATGTCTGTAGAAAGCTGAGGTCATTTGGAACAAGCACCTAGAGTCTACAGGTGTTATTGCAATTTACCGTAATTCACTTAGCATTTACTTGGGTCTTCACCCACCCCAATCTCAAAATCCAACATGGCTGACAATCATTTCAAATACAGTGGTTGTTGCAGTGAGAAACCATTTATCTGTGCTTCTGATGATTCCTATCAGCTAATAGTGGACGTTTTGTTTGTGTCTGAATGTACAAAACTCTTAAAAACATTGCAATTAGCCTCAGAGTGGCTATTTAACATTTACTGCACCGATAAAGGCTAATTCAGGAATTTTGAAGTTAAGTTCTGTTCAAAGCTTATAAGCAGTTAATATCTTACCTGGAATCGATAACTTTCTTTGCATCTTCATGTGGTATAAATCCAGATAAGTTAGCCCCAGAGACTGAAGCTAGTCTGGAACTAGTTTTCTAAATATAAATCATAAAACTGTTTAATTGTGAAAATGTATAAATCAAAATGGATTTTATTTGGATATTTTACCAAAAATGTTTAACCAAGAAGTGCAATATTTATGGAAAATAAAGAAATATAAGTAACCATCTTAAAATGACAAAGCAACAACATGAAGTAAAAAAACTGAAAAAAACCCTTAAAACATTATTGTCATTTTGTTTTAGAAATTTGATGCAAATCCTACTTAAAACATTCCAGAGATAGGCTTAACTTATTCTTTGCTACTGCCTTTATAATTTTAACATTTGTCATTTATTTTATAATTTTAAAGGGGCCTGGACCAAAGCAAACTTCTACTTTCTTAAAACAACTCCAATCTCAAAAACATCATAAACGGTTAATCCATGCTCTTTTTATTGAACCTTTAAACCACTGCCACGTTTGCATCAGGCGGATGCAAGCAGTGTTTTACTCAGGAAAGGGAGGCAGGAGGCGGTGCGCCACCAAAAATCTTCCTGAGTGAATCGCATATTGAGAACAGAACATGTAAAAGGGTTCCAGTGAGAATGACTTTACTGATATGAGATTCTAAAAAGTAATTATTGTGGTTTAAGTGAACTGTGTTTTACTGTGATTGTTACACTGCCTTTCCTGTCAGGTAGTTACTCTGACTAGAAAAGCTTCTGTTCTCAGTAGGTATTAAACACAGGATGATCACTGGTGGCGGACTGCCTCCTACCTCTGCTTCACAGGTAAATAAACATCAGATTCTGTTAAAATAATCACCCAATGCAAAAGTGCTGATGCTTAAAAGGTTCATAAAATACTGTTTGCATAAACCACTGAAACATTTCTGAGATAGTTGTTTTAAGAAAGAAGTTCAATTTGGTCCTGTCTCCTCTCAGACTAGTTATTACCTTGAGCCTCTGGGACAACGAATCTGAATTTATGCTAAAGGAAAGATGCTAAAACAGGATCCCACATTAATAATCCAGAAATATTCTTCAATTTGGATTTGAGTTCATTTTGTGATGCAACTTCTAAGGTGAAAGGGACACACTTAAATATCTATCTACTAGCTGCTAGCTGTAGTTTCGTGTTCATGTTATCAGTTTCCTCATCCAGCAATCAAAGCAGCATATTTTCCCAAATATAATTGTTTTATTAACATGGTTTAATTGTTCTACTACCAGAAGGCCCTTTTCCTTAGAAAAACAAGTGGTGTTTCGACAATCACAGGATTTATTTCTGGAGACAGACAAGCTGAACCAACTAGGTCTAAATGAACCATGAGGAGAGAGCGTAGCTCCTCTTCTCTGCTTCTTGTAAGTTTGTCCTGTTGTTTACACTCCCAGACAGGCTGCTGCTCCAAGAGCTGAGGAGGCCACACTGCGGAGCAAAATGAATGTCACGTTTCTGGCTGTTTCTTTAAGGGAGGCCTGCGAGGTCAAGATTCTGTCAACGCCTAGACAGAGTAAAAGTTACCAGTTGTCACAGTTACACCCCAGCACATTCACACACACACACACCAGCACTCCCCCCTAGCCATTGTAAATGGAAGAGCCCTTATAGATCAAATGACTGCACTGATACAATCATGCCAGCCAATCGAATACGACTCTTTTTTTGAAAGCATGACAAGATCGAACACTGTGTGTCAGATCAACTGACACATTTTTTAACATTTCAGACTCATGGCAACCACTCAGTATTAAACCCCCCACCCCCCGTGCACGACTGATTTCAAAGGGAAGTCTTACATATAGACAATCTGTGGACGCCTTAAAGGTTTCACTCATCTTTTACACAGATAAACCTGCACACATTCTCCCATTGTCATAAGTTGAGTCCAAACACCCATCCAAACCTCACAAAATAACTGGACTGCCTGGCCGTGTTCCTTCGCTGCAGGGAAACCAGTTGTATTTGGCCAACTGACTGGCAACCATCTCATCAGCTTCGTAGAGAGGACTAGCTCGGCTGAACAAGGCGTTAGGCGGATTTCTTTTCGAATCAAAGGAAGTGCCTCTGTATTCCCATTATGCAAACATGAATTCAGGTTGTTTTTTCTCACATATAAGCTATAGTGAATGGTTAAAAAAACAAATTATGTCAGGAGGGGACGGAAAAAAACAATGACAGCTCACTAGATAATCTCAAGCATCTTTATATATAATACACTTTTATATATATTTATAGATATATACTTTTTTTGTTTGCAAGATAAGCTCTGTGGCAGTCTAGTTATTTTTTGAAGCATGGCATACATCGCACAGTCATAGGATGCATCTGGAAAACGCTAATCAGAGCTCGAGTACCAGTGTCTAAGCCCACAACTGTTCGAAAGGAAAGGAAATCCATCGCAAACCCATCAGTGCAGACGTAGACAGAGTATCGGTTAAAGTAGATAAGGATTAAAAATTCAAAGGACAGATTTGTTTCTTTATTGTTTCGATGGGAAGTATTGTTCTTGAAACTAAATGATGTATGTTGATTGAGCCATGTGCAATGCCTTGGTAGAGGAGTTTTGTTTGTTAGAGATTGTTTGAGGGTGTCTTGCAAAAAAAAGGAGGGAAACCCTCTTAAGGTTTTTTTCTGTTTGTTCGTTTGTTTTTTCAAGTCCATGTGCTCCGGGACTCTAAATACGAGGGCGGTGAGATAAAAAAAAATGGGGGGAAAAAAAAAGTTTGGGGGACATAGTTTTTGATTACTTATTGTTTCCTTTTATCACTTTTTCAAAAAAAAAACAGCAAAACCATTTTTATTGACTTGTCTTTGAAAATGCGGGAGTTAAAGGAACAATTTCGAAGCTCATTAAATATATATCATTATGAAAACTGGTGCTTTCATTAAGGATAAAGTACATTCAGTCTCTATTATACATAAATAATAATAAACAAAATTAAGTGTTATCATAAAAACTAATTTTTAGGAAAACATGCATTACTCTATTTCTTTGTTTGTATTTACCAGGGAGAGGGAAGGGGGTGTTCACTGTACGAAAAGGTCGTTGTAACAAAAGGCATTTTTCCTCTCCCAAACCTTTACAACACAGCAGAAAGAAAAAGAAAAAACAACACATCCTCTTGTAAAAATTGTAATTTGTTTCCTGCGGACTCTATCCTACCTACCAGTGATCCGAACGTTGGACAAAGACAAGATCTTCCCAGATCCTGGGAGATGCATAAGTCTGGATTCCTGTTCCTGAGTGACAACAGGGACTAAAGATAAACATGCTGTAAATGATGATGTCTGACAGGATGTTTTCGTTTGCGACTCAGTTCGAGGGTTGCCTCCATTTTTTTGGTCACAGGGGTTGTAGTCATCTGAGTCAGCAATAACACGGAACCCCATTCCCCCGAAGCCCCAAATCCCCCCCGAACACCCACCAGCTGTAAATGATGATAAATATTTGTTTGGTGATGTAGTGTTATAGACTCAGAGCATCTTTAAAGGTTGTCCCTAAAAAGTGCCTTTTGTTCACAGATTCCATCTTGTATTCCTGAGTGCCCATCTCAAAAGAAAATAAGTCCCCTCCCTCATATTTCTATATCTTTCTCTTCTTCTTCTTCTTCTTCTTCTTGAAGCTTTTTCAAGCAGTATACATAGTACTAAAGGAAATTGGTGTGATTTAGTTGCTCTTTTTATTGTTCAGTACTTTAGAAAATCAGAAAAAAAGTCCAAAAAAAAGATCTCCGTCTTGCTTCTCTTCCTCTGTATCTTGTCGTCTGTTGATCTTGGACACTGGAGTAGTCTGTAGCTGCGTATCCTTCGCTCTCTCCTCCTCCTCCCCCTTGCTTTCCTCCCGATTCTCTCTACAACGGGGTTTAAAAAAAAAGAAAAATGTAAAAAAAAAAAAAAAATACGCAAAGATTTTTGTTTTTGTCTGAGCAGAATGCAATTAGCTCACATGTTATCCTTGTCTGTACGCTTCACATTGTATTACCATACCCATCTTCTCCAGCTTCTCCATTCAACAGCTAATGTAAGTGAACAAGTTACACCACCAGGCTCTGGGCTAGGCCGAGGACATGGAGGGGGGACCAGGAGGGGCAGTTTTTGGGGGTCATTTGTGCGGCAAATCAATCAGGGTGGAGGGAAAAGAACACATTTGTGATAACCAGCAGGACTGTTTGCATAGACAGATCTGTTATTTTTTTTTAAAATTGATTTTTATGGGTTATTCATGTCTTTGTTACTGCATCTCTGAGGCCAATTTTACACTTCATCAACTTTCTAGTGGGTGCATGAGACCAGACATCTGAAAGAAAAAAAGACCTTTAGCACCTTAAAACCAGTTAGGTTAGTAGGATCTGTCCACACTAACAAACAATTTACATCATTATTTGTTTTCTGTGCCGCTTTTGGTTGGAAAAACAGTGACTTCTGGAAACAGTTTTTCAAGTGATATTCAGACTCAGCAAACAAAGATTTCAAACTCTAATGAAGGAGCAGATTACTTTCCATGTGACAAGTGTTCACCAGTCTCACCATTTAATTTGAAACCTGTTTTGAAAATGTTAATTGTCTTTAGTACCACAACAATTTGCAAATACCACTGGTTTTCTGGAACTGGCTCAACTCGGGTTCAATTCCCAGGTAAGACTGCAGCCCCAGAGGCAAAGCAATGGGAGCGTTATCGTCTGTGTTCTCGCCTCAAGGCTATTTCAGCATGTCTGCCGAAGAGTCTGCTGATGGTGCGGACATAGATTTTTAGCTACAGGTTAGAGTTTGGTGTACCTTAACTGAGGAAAAAAAATGCTTCAGGAAAAATATGGCAGCTGGTGTAGTCAAAGCCTGACAGGCACAGATTTAGCCCCATTAGCACACAGATTTAGCCCCATTAGCACAGTTGTTACACCTCGCTTTGCAATATTCTGACTTATCGGCATGAAGTGTTCTGGTTCCAAAACCTCACTCTGGTCGCTGTGTGCTCAGTTATTGGTAAATTCAGCCAGCAGAGCTATCACAAAAATGCAATATCTCAATATCTTTTTGATATATTGTTTTGTGCAATGAAGGTAATAAAACCAGGAACATTACTATCAATGAAAAGCCATTTCAGAGATCCACAGTTTGCAGAGAGCAGTGTATATGTACGTTTATGTGTGTGTGTGTGTGCTTTTAAAGCAGTGTGTCTGGACAATATGCCTCTGCACCAGCCCTAATCGTCCACTGTTTCTGTCTTTATTATTTTATACGGCTTGTTTCCAACACAGTATGTAGGACTCTGGGTTTTGACTGAGTCCTCCCACCTGCCTGGTTATCCTTTCACTTCTTAACCAGTTCCATCTGAGAGTGTCCCTCCCTTCCCCCCATCCTTCCTACAGAGCAGCATCCGGTCCTCTAAGGTCCCCTCCCAGAGCCCGTGGTGAAATGCATGTGTTAATTACAGTTTCTTTTCCATAATAATAATAAAAAGCAGTTTGAAAAGAGCAACGCCTTTACCTGATTGAATAAAAGGATGTTCTTGACTGTACCCCTGGTCTTCTGGCTCTCATTATTACTGTCTTTTGTAACAGTAGACAAGGAGCAGTGGTGGAAAGAAAAGGTTCAGTTTGTTTAAACTTGCTGGATTACGGCATAATGTTCGGATAATCTAGGTCTCATTTTACTCGGGAATATATTAACAAGTGTGAAGCTGAAGCAGCTACATTTCTCAGAAGTGGACATTTCATAAAGTTTAAGTCTCAGACTCAGGATATTAAAGTTTATGACTGTAAAAATAATCTGAGTCAGTTTTACTGGCCAGGTTCACCACCTCTCAGACATTTAAATACAAATATAGAACTTCGGAGGAGATTCATTTAAAAAGAAAGGCTGCACCAAACAAGACGGTGATGGCTGATCAGAGGACAAGCTGAATGATGGTGGTGTAGAAGATGACCAGCAGCTCCGGAGGCAGGATGTAGATCCTAGGTTGCTGTGGAAAATACAATTTCTGCTGGGCCTTATTTCAGACAGTGTCTATGTGTGAGGAAGAAAAGGTAGATTCCAAGATTTGAGGTGATCCAAAGTAGACAATGTTGAGGATTCTCCACCATCCTCTCAACAGTCCTGAGTGGGTTCAAATCCAAGCGGTTCTCGCTGCACCAGTGGACTAGCCTATCCACCTCTTGTCTGTATGCAGACTTATCATTGTCCTGGTTCAGGCCAGTCACAGTGTTGTCAGCAGACCTCCTAAAAAGAAAAATAAGAGCCAAGTATGAGTTTTCTCACTAAAACGTACATAGCAGTATAACTCAGGTTTACAAATGGGGATGTTTGCTGTAATGATAATGCCCCTAACTAAATGTTCTAAAAGACAAATGCGGTTTAAGGGGGTGAAACTGGAGGTGCAGCTGCTTTTTATGACTTGGTTGTTTGAGATGAGACAAGAGTCTGGCTTTTAATAATGTGGCGTGCATGGTTGCTAATAGGCACCAGGCAGTGAATGATTTTTACTTTGCAAACCTGTCACATAGTCAGTCATATCAAATTCCTTCCTTCCTTGGGTACTTCAGAGTTCAGCCAGCATACCTACCTTCATTAAAGACACAATTGAGACTAGACTGACATGTGGACTGAAGCGTAATAATAATGATAATGCAATTTTTGTTTTGAGCTATGAAACAAAATCACATGTAAATTATTTTCCATCTATTGATCTCTGTTGGTATGCAGAATTTCTGTATGCGCATCCGGTTCAGTTTGTGATTTTGGAGATCTGTCCAACAGGTGGTAAAATGGCCACATGGCTGCAAAGTTAAATCAGAGTAATGTCTGAAACCAAATTATTTAAGTCATTCATCAGCATGATTAGTTTTGTTCATAAGGATGATCAAATACCCAAATCATCTGCTGGAGCTGGAGATTCGCAGACACGTAAGGAGATGCCAATGGTCTCCTGGCTTATGTTCCAACAGTGAGGCATGGTGGTGAAGGTATCATGGTATCAAAGTATCAGAGTTTTCTCTAAATAATCTGACAAAATAAATAAAAAAATTCTGATTTGTGTTTTTTGGCCAACAATTTTCCTGAACTGTTCTTTCTATAGTCAGGATGCAATTTAAATCTTAACCGTTTTTGGATCAAAATACAGTTTCATCTTTTGCTATCATAAAATAAATTTGGGATTTACTGAGCTCTTATTTTCCTACTTATATGCCAGTACCTGGCATCAATGTTATTTCAGACTCTATATTGTGTATTTTGAGTTCGATGAAACCTAAAACGTGTGATCTGTTCATCTTTCATGTTGTTTTTTGATCACATAGAGGAAGGTTCCAGGAAAAACATGTTTTACCCATAACTAAGATTTATTATTCAAAACAAGAGCCAGATCTTCCCACTAGAGGTCTAGAGAGCTTTGATTCAATTCAAAGTGAAACTTATTAATCACTTTATTACACACAGTGAGGGATTTCAAGAATTTATTTTCTGTGAATTTGGGTAATTATGGCTTGCAGATAATGAAATTCAGTTTACATAATTATATATGACACTTTATTTTAAATTTTGATCTGTTATGGCCTACACAATTATGAGGAAGACTGCTGATTGGACAGTTCTGCAGCAGACACTTATTGGTACACTCTACAAGAAGGGCAAGTCACAAAAGCGCTTTGCAAAAGAAGCTGGCTCTTAACAGAGTGCTGCATGGAAGCATATTAATGGAAGGTTAAGTGGAAGGAAAAACTTTGGTAGAAAAAAGTTCACAGACAGCTAGATAACCATAGCCTTGAGAAGATTATGAAGCAAGGCCCATTGAAGAGGAAGGGGGGGGGGGGGGGGGGGGATTCACAAGGTGTGGACAACAGCTGGAGCAGGCGCTTCAAGACTAACCACACACAGATGAATCCAGGACATGGTGGGATTAAGGAGCCTTGCTCCCGACTCCATGTGCTTTGTGAGAGGGCAGATGCTGCGAGGGGTTGAACTCAGCCCGCTCCTTACACCTCTGACTCGCCAACCCAGGCAGTCACAGCCCTGCGTAGGGTTCGTGACACAACCCATACTTCACCACGTGGTAAGGTATGGGTTGTGCAACCATCAAGCTGCAGGATTTAAAACAAAACTCAGAAATCATTACCAACAAGAATATATGCACAGTGTCGATATCTTCCCGCACCTCCAGCTTTATTTTGAAAACTCCCAGCAGTGTGAGAGATCACCATCTTCATATGTGATTTATAAAATAGCCAGAGGGAGTACAGAGGCAGGTCACCTTCATGCGTTTATGACCAAGATTTTTTGTGAAAGAGGCAAATTTCAGAAGCGGTTTACCTGGGCCAAGGAAAATGACTGGATTGTTGATCAGTGCTCCAATGTCCTGTTTTCAGTTAAAAGTATATTTGCATTTCCTTTGTTAATCAGTTAGAGAGACTCAGAATCCAAGCTGGTTTCTGTCCAGACTGAAGCTTCTCCAGTCAGTGATGATTTGTGGAACCATGAGTAGTCCTCTTCAATGAAACTTTAGAGCATTTCATGCTTCCTTCTAGTGACAGGTTTTATGGAGATGCTGATTTCATTTCATTTATCTTGTGAGAAAATAGTTGCTAATGAAATGTGTGACCATTTACACAGCAATGACCTGTTTGAAGAGTTTCAGTCAGGTTTCAGAGCTCATCATAGCACTGAAACAGCTCTGCTGAAGGTCACTAATGATATTCTTATGGCCTCAGATAATGGACTTGTGTCTGTACTTGTCCTGTTAGATTTCAGTGCTGCATTTGATACAGTCGATCACAATATTCTCTTAGAAAGGCTGGAATATGCTGTAGGGATCAGGGGAACAGCGCTAGGCTGGTTTAAATCTTATTTGTCTGACAGATTCCAGTTTGTTCATGTAAATGATAAATCATCTTTAAAGACTGGCTACCACAATAATTTATTAGTATGGTGTAGGGCCTCCTTTTGCGGCCAATACAGCGTCAATTCGTCTTGGGAATGACATATACAAGTCCTGCACAGTGGTCAGAGGGATTTTAAGCCATTCTTTTTGCAGGATAGTGGCCAGGTCACTACGTGATACTGGTGGAGGAAAACGTTTCCTGACTCGCTCCTCCAAAACACCCCAAAGTGGCTCAATAATATTTAGATCTGGTGACTGTGCAGGCCATGGGAGATGTTCAACTTCACTTTCATGTTCATCAAGCCAATCTTTCACCAGTCTTGCTGTGTGTATTGGTGCATTGTCATCCTGATACACGGCACCGCCTTCAGGATACAATGTTTGAACCATTGGATGCACATGGTCTTCAAGAATGGTTCGGTAGTCCTTGGCAGTGACGCGCCCATCTAGCACAAGTATTGGGCCAAGGGAATGCCATGATATGGCAGCCCAAACCATCACTGATCCACCCCCATGCTTCACTCTGGGCATGCAACAGTCTGGGTGGTACGCTTCTTTGGGGCTTCTCCACACCGTAACTCTCCCAGATGTGGGGAAAACAGTAAAGGTGGACTCATCAGACAACAATACATGTTTCACATTGTCCACAGCCCAAGATTTGCACTCCTTGCACCATTGAAACCGACGTTTGGCATTGGCATGAGTGACCAAAGATTTGGCTATAGTAGCCCGGCCGTGTGGACCCTGTGGAGCTCCCGACGGACAGTTCTGGTGGAAACAGGAGAGTTGAGGTGCACATTTAATTCTGCCGTGATTTGGGCAGCCGTGGTTTGATGTTTTTTGGATACAATCCGGGTTAGCACCCGAACATCCCTTTCAGACAGCTTCCTCTTGCGTCCACAGTTAATCCTGTTGGATGTGGTTGTCCTTCTTGGTGGTATGCTGACATTACCCTGGATACCCATGGCTCTTGATACATCACAAAGACTTGCTGTCTTGGTCACAGATGCGCCAGCAAGATGTGCACCAACAATTTGTCCTCTTTTTGAAACTCTGGGATGTCACCCATAATGTTTGTGTGCATTTCAATATTTTTGAGCAAAACTGTGCTCTTACCCTGGTAATTGAACCTTCACACTCTGCTCTTACTGGTGCAATGTGCAATCAATGAAGACTGGCTACCAGGCTGGTCCACTTTAGCCATGAAACCTCCCACACTAAAATGACAGGTGTTTCAGTTTCATTGTCCAACCCCTGTATATGCTTCCAATAGGTCAAATTATCAGGCAGCATAGAATAAATTTTCACTGTTACGCTGATGACACTCAGCTTTACTTATCCATAAATCCTGATGAGCCCAACCAGTTAGATAGACTACAAGCATGTCTCGAAGACATAACTTGAACGACCTTAAATTTTCTGCTTCTAAATTCAGACAAGACAGAAGTTGTCGTCTTTGGACCGGAGTCTTTAAAAAAGAAACTGCTTAGTCAATCACTTAACCTGGATGGCATTAAATTGACCTCCGGTAATAAAGTAAAAAACCTTGGTGTTATTTTTGACCAGGACATGTCATTTAGATCCCATATTAAACAGGTTTCCAGGATTTCCTTCTTTCATCCCCGGAACATTGCCAAAATTAGAAATATCCTGTCCAGGATTGATGCTGAAAAACTAGTCCATGCATTTGTTACTTCAAGGCTGGAAATATGTAATTCTTTACTATCAGGATGTCCACAAATGCAGTTAAAAGCCTTCAGCTGATTAAAAAGCTGCAGCAAGAGTTCTGATGAAAATTAAAAAGAGAGATCTATTTTCCCCTACTTTAGCTTCCCTTCATTGGCTCCCTGTTAAATCCAGAATAGAATTAAAAATTCTCCTCCTCACATATAAAGCCCTTAATGATCTACAGGGGTTAGACAATGAAACTGAAACACCTGTCATTTTAGTGTGGGAGGTTTCATGGCTAAATTGGACCAGCCTGGTAGCCAGTCATCATTGATTGCACATTGCACCAGTAAGAGCAGAGTGTGAAGGTTCAATTAGCAGGGTAAGAGCACAGTTTTGCTCAAAATATTGAAATGCACACAACATTATGGGTGACATACCAGAGTTCAAAAGAGGACAAATTGTTGGTGCATGTCTTGCTGGCGCATCTGTGACCCAAGACAGCAAGTCTTGTGATGTATCAAGAGCCACGGTATCCAGGGTTAATGTCAGCATACCACCAAGAAGGACGAACCACATCCAACAGGATTAACTGTGGACGTAAGAGGAAGCTGTCTGAAAGGGATGTTCGGGTGCTAACCCGGATTGTATCCAAAAAACATAAAACCACGGCTGCCCAAATCACGGCAGAATTAAATGTGCACCTCAACTCTCCTGTTTCCACCAGAACTGTCCGTCGGGAGCTCCACAGGGTCAACATACACGGCCGCGCTGCTATAGCCAAACCTTTGGTCACTCATGCCAATGCCAAACGTCGGTTTCAATGGTGCAAGGAGTGCAAATCTTGGGCTGTGGACAATGTGAAACATGTATTGTTCTCTGATGAGTCCACCTTTACTGTTTTCCCCACATCCGGGAGAGTACCGGTGTGGAGAAGCCCCAAAAGCGTACCACCCAGACTGTCGCATGCCAGAGTGAAGCATGGGGTGGATCAGTGATGGTTTGGGCTGCCATATCATGGCATTCCCTTGGCCAATACTTGTGCTGGATGGGGGGCGTCATGCCAAGGACTACCGAAACCATTCTTGAGGACCATGTGCATCCAATGGTTCAAACATTGTATCCTGAAGGCGGTGCCTTGTATCAGGATGACAATGCACCAATACACACAGCAAAACTGGAGAAAGATTGGTTTGATGAATATGAAAGTGAAGTTGAACATCTCCCATGGCCTGCAGAGTCACCAGATCTAAATATTATTGAGCCACTTTGGGGTGTTTTGGAGGAGCGAGTCAGGAAACGTTTTCCTCCACCAGTATCACGTAGTGACCTGGCCACTATCCTGCAAGAAGAATGGCTTAAAATCCCTCTGACCACTGTGCAGGACTTGTATATGTCATTCCCAAGACGAATTGACGCTGTATTGGCCGCAAAAGGAGGCCCTACACCATACTAATAAATTATTGTGGTCTAAAACCAGGTGTTTCAGTTTCATTGTCCAACCCCTGTAGCTCCATCATACATCAGAGATCTGATTGTTCCATACGTTCCTAACAGAGCACTTCATTCTCAGACTGCAGGTTTACTGGTGGTTCCTAGTGTCTCTAGAAGTAGAATGGGAGGCAGATCCTTTAGTTATCAGGCTCCTCTCCTGTGGAACCAGCTACCAGTTTTAGTCCGTGAAGCGGACACCCTGTCTACTTTTAAGGCTAGGCTTAAAACTTTCCTTTTTGATAAAGCTTATAGTTAGAGTGGCTTAGGTTATCCTGAGCTATCTCTGTAGTTATGCTGCTATAGGCTTAGGCTGCTGGAGGACATAATGACCACTTTCACCCTCTTCGCTACATTCTCACACTACTCTCCAATTTTGCATTATTTGCTGTTATTTCAGCTTTTATCTTTGTTCTCTCTCTTTTCTCTTCCTAGAAGCTACACCTGGCCTGACTCTGTGTCTACCTGTGACACCTTTCTGGAGAGGGGCATCGTCCGAGCTTCTGCTGGCAACAACTTAATGGTCACCCTCTACCGATGATCCACATGGCCCTGTCTTTCAGTGTTTAACCCTTTCTCTCTCCTAGATATAGCTACTGACTGAGCTTTTACTGTGACTAACTCTATGTGCTCTCTTTCAGACTCTAACCTTGAAAACTGGCTCAGAGTTTATATGTTCTTTCTTTCTAGATGAAACGACTAAAGGAGCTACATCCATTAACATTTACTTTTCCTTCCCATAGAAAGTACTCCTGAATCAGTGCTTCTTTGTCCTTTTTTGTCTCTGCTCTGTTCTCTCTAACCCCCAGTCGGTCATGGCAGATAGCCGCTCACACTGAGCCTGGTTCTGCTGGAGGTTTCTTCCTGTTAAAAGGGAGTTTTTCCTCTCCACTGTCGCTACATGCATGCTCAGTATGAGGGATTGCTGCAAAGTCAATGCCAGTGACTGTCCACTGTCTCTACATGCTCATCCGGGAGGAGTGACTGCTACGATGCAATGTGTTGGGTTTCCTTAGATAGAAAAACTTTTTATCCAATTTGAATAAATAACAGAATCTGACTGCACTGTTCAATGGTTAGGATTAATTGGAATGTATGTACCTGACTTTTGTGAAGTGCCTTGAGACGACATGTGTTGTGAATTGGTGCTATATAAATAAACTGAATTGAATTGTTCATAGTGTTACTTCATCATTGCGTGGTGCATTAGACAATGCAGCCCCCTTGAAAAAGAAGGTAATTATTCATAGGAGACTGGCTCCCCGGTTTAATTCAGAACCGCATACTTTAAAGCACAACCCTAGGAAAGTGGAGAAAAAAATTGCACTCTACACACCTAGAGCACTCCTACTTAGTCTGGAAAAATAGTCTACTGTTGGATAAAAAGACAGTTCGCCAAGCTAGAAGTTAGCCTTGTGAGCTCCCAGTTGAATCGTTGACCGTCCTCTCCAGGGATGGTTCAGCAATGCAGCATGCATTGCCGAGTTGTGGATAATGGCTCTAACTTTGGTTTGTTGACCTTCCAAAACCTTAGAAATGCCTTTGGAACCCTTTCTAGACCGACTGATGTCAATGACTTTGTTTTTCTATGGTGTTTGATTTTTTTTTTTTTTTGTAGATGTCTTGCTTTTTGAGTTCTTTCAGCCTCTGGTAAGGTTGATTTTAATTACATCTTCAGGTGAGGTAATATGATCTGGGTTTGGATTTGTATTTACTCGTTATCTTTATTTCATTACTAAAATTAGTTTAATGATCAAAAAACCAAAAATAGAAGACTGTAAGGGGGCATATACTTTTTCAAAGCACTGTACCTGATTACATGGCCATCTTATCCCTCTGCAAACTGGCCCGACCTAAACCCTGTGGAGAATCTACGCACTACTGTCCAGATGGAAAGGGGAGACACCAAATCCATCAATGCAGAAGAGCTGGAAGCTTCTATTAGGGCAACCTGGGCTTCCTGTACAACCACAGGTTGATCACCTCCATGCCAGGCCGCACTGATGCATTAACCTATAAAAAGTAGCCCTGTACACACTGTACAGTACATACTTTACAGTAGGCCCACATCCCTGTAATAAAATCTTTTTTATTGGTTTTGATTATAAATTCTAATTCTCAAAGTAACTGAATTTTGGGTTTTTAATAACTGTAAGACAATCATCAAAATGAACACAAATTGAAATATTTCACTGTGGGATGAATGTAAATAAGCGTTCCGCTTTCAGAACTGAAATACTGAGAAAAACGAACTTCGATGACATTCTAACTTGAGATGACCTGTATATTAAGAGTGAGACGGGTACGACAATGATGTGAAGGCACACAGAGTCAGGGAGCTGAAAGATTGCTGATATTTAATGTAGCACAGCATAGTCTAAGATCATGTTGATGCTGTAGGACAACAATCAGTAAAGACTGCCTTCTCTCTCACTCTCTCACACACGCACACACACACAGGGAGAATCCACTTGGGTTACCTTAAACAGTTAGCATCTATTCATGAACCTAATAAAACTAAAGAACAGTTGCCTCACAGGTAAACCAGGGCCGCATCCTTCATGCTTAGAAATCTTCAATAAGAAGTTTACGTTATCTTGAATATTTCAGGTTTTGAAAATGAAAAGGCATTTGTTCCAAGTCCAGACTTGCTGACAGCTATATCAGGACCTGATCGTGACTTCAGAGTGGAAATCCCATCACTGGGCTAGTTTTCAGAAATGAAGGTCTGCATTTCTCACTGACACAATTAAGACCTTAACATTTAATGGAAGAATCGGGTCCAGGTCATCTTGTCGTTATCTAAACCTTCATTCAACAAACGGTGGAGGATAACTAACTCGTGTACACAAAGATCAGGTATGATGGAGATGGCAGATTAAATGAGATCTTCACAGGGTCAGCTTTGTGTCCACTTGGAGCTAAAGCTATGTTGCTGCATTTATCCCAGATCAAGGTGACAGTTCCAGTCTTGTTAATGGACTGGGTCAAACATTAAACCACAGCATTTAAACAGTAGTGATGAAACAGCCAATCAGATCCCACCGGGAAGTTAGTCCGAAACCTTGAATTGTCAGAGTCTACATACTGAAGGAAGGTTAAGTTTAGAACAGGATCATCTTACATTGATTAGCACCGAGATCGTTTAGTCTGATCAGTCAACTCATTTTTAAGAGTTTTCCCCCAGATCATCATGATGATCACCATAAGGCAGCTGCCAACTGAAGACTGTTCTGTAAACAATCTTATCAAACTGTGCATAGAAAGCATTATGAGCCACGAAACGTAACCTCTCTTATGTGGACTGTAAAGTTCATAATTTAGATGTATACAGAAATGTGTTCAGACTGGGCATGGGCCGGTTAACAGAATCAAGGATGGCTGCTTGAGAAGATTTCTAATCATGAACAGAGACAGTGATGGCGTGGAATCATAAACGGTGCCACCCATCCCTCTTGTTAAGGCGACGCGTTTTTATAACTACAGTTGCAGACTAAGATCAGCTGATTTCAGGCTGGCTAGGCCCTGAGGTAGCCTGGCTAAGTGCCCAGCTACTATGGGCATGTTTGTTACTAAATGAAATAAATCGGGCTGAGACCATGGTTTTTCCTTGATCAGCAGGTCGAACGCTGTACAATTGCATCAAAACAAAGATCTCCAATATCAAGTCCTTTAGGTAAAGGTCAGATAAACAGAGGCATAAATGCAGATAATCTTGCAGTTCCTTAACTGCTGGATCCAAAACCTCTATCCTATCAAACACCCTGGAGCACATTGCTTTCTGTTTCATGTGTGCTATACTTAAAGAGAAATAAGAAAATCGGCATTTCAGACCTTAAATAGGCCAGGAAAGGCCTGAGTGGAACATCTCTAACAGATCCCACACATACTAAACAGTAACACTTTATCTTTATTTCTATGTATTAAAATCAAACTAAAAAGTTCACAGTAACATTTTATCTGTAATGAACAACGTGTTATATTCTTCTCAGCAACATCAAAAATGTGTGTTTTTTTACATCTATTTTTATTTTAAGAATTAGGTCATATTTTGCGTTCAGGTTTTGCTTTTTTAATAATGGTGCCGACCATGATGATCACCACCATTATACCCAGAGAATCGGATACCGGCCCATGCCCAGTTGAGACACACTGAATGGTTTTGTTTACAGGGAATTTCTGATTAAATATCCTGAGGTGAAAGTTGGATGGCTGCCTTCATTAACATCTGCTCAGCGTTAAACCATAGCCGTCATAGGAAAGTAGAACAGGAACTCCTGTAGTCAGTATTTAATATGTAGTGTCATTGGGAACCACATGTGACGAACAAAAACAATAGGTTTATGTTTGACTGAGAGACAGGCGCAGTTTGTGTGGACTCTTTGCAGCCAGCTCAGGTGATTGGAGCAGAACGTTAAGCTGATTATTAAGATCCTGTTCTGGACGTTTGGTTTCTATTTAGACTTAAAGACCCCGAGGACATCATGTCAGAGACAGGAAAAAAAAAGGGTGCAGCACAGTCCAGTCCATCACTTCTAATTTCATTCATGGACATATGCACGTGAGGCTTACAGAGGTACACACAAAGCAGTTTACACACGCTGATGATGTTGTCGGAGTGCAGTGAGGAGAACGTGCTTCCATACGGCCGTGCTACAGCATTAACAAACTTAGAGAATGCGAGATCGATTGATTACTGCTTTTTTTTCAGCCTAAGTGAATCGCATCCATCTTGCAAAGGCATACACAGACACGTACTCTCACACACGCAGACACGAGCACGCACACCCGTCCCCCCCACCTCTCTCTCTCTCCCCCCCCCCCTCCCTAATGTTCACAAAGCGCATCTAAAATCAAATTATAGATCTCCCCTAAACTCACCCGAATATTCCATTGGAATTCACGTGGATTTCATTATTTGTCCACACTTCCTTCATCCCCCACCCCCCAACTCCCATAATCTGACCTTCCTGCACACAACCTTTCACTCCATCCCAATGCAACCCCATGTACCCCCCGCCCCGAGCCTCCCCCCCCCCCCCCCCCCCCCCCCCCGCCCCTGTCTGCTTGAGCTGAGGTTGTACAGTAAAATTTGGGGGCTGCAGTCTTTATGTTGAGCTGAGGAAGGGGGAGTGGTGGGATGGGTGGGGCAAGGGGGTGGGCAGTGCTCTGCTCCCGTTCAGTCGTCTTCCAGTCCCTGGTTGAGAAGAAAGTTGGCTGCCAGATTCTCGTTCTTCTCGCAGGCGAAGTAGGCCTGGATCACCAGGGCCTCAGGGAAGCCCAACGCTTTTAACTGCTCGGGTGGAGTAGCGCACAGAAACACAAAGGAGACGGAAAAGATGTCATTAAAAACAGCAAGTGGAAATCCAATCCGTGATCCAGTGTTTTTACTGCAAGCTCACCCGTTCTATGGCTTCCTTCTCTTGTGGTGTAACCTGGATATAGTTGACAGGTGCTCCCTCCTCACCCCGCCCCCCCCCA